>WHVE01000511.1:0-97122 GCA_015178995.1 Trichophaea hybrida
CTTGTCCAACTATCTCAGGGAGCTGCGTGCCGGTCCGAGTATAGTTTTATTCTAATATTAGTTTGATATGATGTAACACAGGTCCAATGTGTAAGGCACAGCTGACCCATAGGTCCCTGTGAGGCGGTAACTATGCTTCGGCATTATGGTTTCGTTTGTCCCATGCCCTGCGCAGCATCAAAGGGCTTACCCAATGGTTACTGTCCAGATCAAGTGTGCGTACTGTCTTTTGCGTGGGTTAGCTAACCCACTTTGCTATGAAACAGTATTGAAGCTTGGGGTATTATGGGGATTTCACCCATCTATGTTGAGCCCTCCGCTTACTCATTAGTAGACATCCTCAGGGGTGTATTCGCCACCATTGATTCAAGACATAGTTGGGGAGGCTGGGAGATTAAGTCTAATGTACCTCGTATGCATGATAAGGGAATACCCTTCACAGAGGCAGAGCAGAACACAGGAGAATACCAAAGCGCAATATGGTAGTCTGTACGGATTTCAACACACACAGCCCATGGTGGAACAGCGGGTGCCGTCAAAGAAGGAGTACTAGTTTCTTGGAAAATCTCATATTAAAACACGACCTAGAAATAATTAACGTTGGTCAGCCAACCTGAGTTGCCTGGAATATCCATAAGCTGATCGAGTTGAAAATTGATGTCACCATAGTAAGAGGGGGTGAGGTGATGAATGGTTCAGCAAGAACAATGTCAGAGGACGAAGAAGATATTGGGTCAGACCATATGTCGATCGAAATAGAGTGGGGGAGGAAATTGGAGGATGGTACAAACAACGAAGTCATTGTGTGGAACATCGATGAAATTGAGGAGGAGGATTTCATGGAGATCAAGAAGAGCTGTGGCGAATGGCGCACAAGCAGGAAGACTTTGTCAGAAGAAAGCACCATCTGAGAACTGTAGATTCAAGCGAAGGTGATGAAAAACGAAGTCACCAGGGTACTGAGTCAGAAGGCAAAGCAAGAAAGAATATGTGCAAGATCCAATAAGTGGTGGAATGCAAGGATACTGGAGAACAGGAAAATCATGGGGTTCATGAAGAGTGAAAGAAGAGAAGCCATAACCAATCACGCATCGGTCAAGCCAGACAGGAAGGATCTGCGAAAAGCACTGAGAGAAAGCAAGTGAGAGTGCTGAAACACCCTTGTGCAAGAGGCGATGGGAGACAGAAGGAGTGCTAATTTTTTGAAAAACCTCATTCCGAAACACAACCAAGAAATGATCAATCATGGTCAGCCGACTAGAGTTGCTTGTAAAGACAATGGGCTGATCGAGTCGATAATTGATGTCACTTGAGTAGAAGGGGGTGAGGGGGCAAATGCATCAGGAAAAACCAAAAGTACATAGCTGAGCTCTTTGACATTGTCGAGCTTGACAATGAAATGTTTGAAATTGAGTTTCACAAATTCTGGGCGAGCTACATGCTCAATCGCACGCGGTGTCAAGCATTCATAACGAATTCACAAGGTCTTCATGAACTTGGTTCCATTGTCGCGATCTTTGCCCACATTTCATTAAGCATTCACCAACTCATCATCAACGCCAAATATCTCCAATAACACAACCATCCTTGTCTATTCCTCATTGAAAATTTTACTCATGCAAAAGCTTCGGGTATTCATCAAGAAGCATTCATCAACCATCACCAATGTTGTTGACCTTTTGAAATTGGGGCCGTAATTCTGCAGTTCATGTTCAACACTTAATCTCTCCATTGTTGCCTGTTTCAATTACAATAATACTAGTGTCGCACTTTTCAAGCTCGGCAATACGAATTTGAATACCAAGCATATAGCTCTTGAATTGCTTGTGCTCCTCATTGTGACACGTAGCTTCTGCTGTATTGAAGCCTTAGTTTCTCACAATACAATAATTCTCAAGATTGCCAAAATCCACATATTTCTTTCAATTTAACACTATTACAATCCACAGACAACAGTAGCCACAATGACAAGCGGATTACGTGCCAATATGAGCAGGAACGGCAATAACAAGAGAAACAGCTGCGGCAGAGACAGCAAAATAACAAGCAGATTACATGTCAACATGAGCAATAACAAGATAAATTGAGCACCAGCAACAGCAGAATGAACATCAACAGCAGCACAATCAACGATGAAAACAAGCAGATTATGTGTCGACACGAGCAGGAACGACAATAAGAGATATTCAGCACCAGCAACAGCAGCACCAGCAACAGCAGCACCAACAGCAGCAGCGACAGCACAATAACAAGCAGATTACGTGCCGATATGAGCAGAAACTTCAATAAAAAGTGCAATTCAGCACCACCACCAGCAACAGCAATAGCAACAGCAGCTACCAAACCTGGTCATCGGCAAGTGAAGGATCAATGCTGTCATCCGGAAGCATAGTCTGATCGTCTGGAGGGTTATTCACATTGTTCACCACAGTATCAGTGTCAATTGCATTCACGTCAGCGAAACTTATATTCAGAGTGGTCCCTGACAGCTGAAGGAGTGAATGCTCAGCCAGCACCGTGCGCTCAAGTATGTGTGCGAATTCCTCGTCAGTGGCAGCAACATCCTCAGGGATACAAGAGAGGAACTCTTCGTCGTGATCGGGATGTCGTCTCTGGGCCCGCACTCTTTCCACCTCATGCGAATTGCCACTTGTATATTGGAGATCTTTTTCTCTTGCACTTCTGCTGATGAAGACAGGAAGTCATCTTCCCGACATTTGAAAGCCACTGCCAAACACGTGTTGGACTCGCTCATACAATTGAAATCATACATACAAGCCGCTGGGGAAGTAGGTGGGAAGTCTTCAGGAGGTATTTAGGTTCCAGTCTTATAGGCCGACAGAGCATGCCAGAGCACCATTGCAGCAAGGATAACAAAGGTTGGGTTGATCATTCTGATCATCTGCCTATTGGAATTTCGAAGTTGCCTGGTCCCACCAAAGTAGGTGCTGTAGCTAAGCTCCGTTATTTCAGGAGTGGCGAATCGGAAGCGAAAGTCCTAATGAAATATCAGCCATCAGTACTGTCAATTATGTGTCAAATGAAGGGCAACATGCATTGCTGTCAAGGTTTTCAGGGCTCGGAGTTCTAGGGGTTATAAAAACCAAACTAAGGGTGCAGTAATCAAGGGTACTGCATAACAACTAGAGACTCAAATTCCGGAATCACAGAAGTGAACAGATGTTGGTGCTGAAGCTATTGAACGTTTTGTAGACTATAGAACGAGTGAAGAACGAATCTATCCTCCGCTAAACCATTGCCCTTATAGACAACCAATGTGACCGTTGTCACTTTTACTCACTTGTTCAAAAATACATCCAAACCTCACCCAACTATGTATGCAACCCTCTCAAACCGCAGCTTACATCATAATCATCACGCCATATTCACAACGCAACCAACAAAATCTGATTCCTTCCAACACAACCTGATGCCTTCCCATAAAACCTCATTCCTTCCAACGAAATCTGATTTTTCTCATTAAAACCTGTTTCCTTCCTTGTGTCCTGTATTCTTTATCTATACTCCATCGATCATCACTGCTCCTCTGATCCTCACTCGACACAACCGTGACAGTAGCTTCCCCTCCCACAAGCCGAGTTCCTACGAAGCTGTTGATCCGGGTTGTCCAGGTTGTGCTGTGGGGAACAAATCGATGGCTTGAAGACCGTGCACGTTGACTGCCGGCTCCCAACTCTTCTGATCGTAGCCCTTCTATTTGACCAGGTACTGTAGCTGTCATCAAAATAGCCTGGAGTCTTTGATGCATTTGACTTTGTATTCTCCCTCTCCGTTCACGATGACAGGGGGTGGTGCTGATTTGATTTTTCCGCACAATGGATCGTTCGAGGCTTCAATTAGACGGGAAATTGGTTGTACTGGGTGTATATGAATGTTGGTATATAGGTCCAATTGGTAGGCCCACGGACTGATAACTTTGATGACTTCTTATGGTCCTATATGTTTCTAGTCTAGCTTGTTGCTTGATCTCTGAGTTGCGATATTCCTAGTGTCCATGCATACTCTGTCTCCCACTGCCATCTCCGTTGCTTCTCTGCATTGTTTGACCGCTCGTTCTGCTTGGATTAATTGTGTTCGGTACATTCCAGCTTTCATCTGTTCGAAGATTTCATTCATTTTCTGTGAGATGGTATTCGCGTTTACTTCCCTGATATCGTTTCCGTTCTGAACTGGATGTCGACCGAAGGTTATTGTTGGATGAAAACCGTAATTGCCAAAGATTGGTGAGCAGCCTGTTGTTTCTGACGGATGATTGATTGACGCAAATTGTGCCATTGATAGCCATGAGGCCCAGTCGTTTTGCTGGTAATTGACGAAGCTCTTTAGAAATTGTCCCATAATGGCATTAATTCACTCTGTGTGGCCATCTGTCGTTAGGTGGAATGCCGTCGAACGTCTTCGTATGATTCCAAGTCATTTGCAGACATGTCTCCATACTCCCGCGGCGAACTGGCGTTCTCAGTCAGATACTATGATGTCTGGTGGACACTGTACTTTGAACACATTTCGTATCAACATTTCGCCCAGCTTTTTGCCATCTCTGTCGTCCACCTCAGGGCAGCAACCCTAAGACTCCCTGAGCCCATGGTTGACCGCCACCGACGCGAACATAGTAACTCGAAAAGGCCAGTCGGCCCGACGGCCGCATGTATACTGGCTCGTCATATACGGTACCAAGCACTAATGCGTCGTCGAATCCGTTGTATGACACTTTACAAGATAGTAATTCGAATATGCAGATGTTGCTATTGATTCATACTGTATTTACTCTAACTAGAGTATGACAGAGCTCATATCACCTCTGCCTCCGGGCGAGCTGGCTAGATGGAGAATGCGCCCCCCCCCCCGCCACACATCATCCCCGCTAGCTCGAAAATGCAGTCCGCCTGGGTAGATGTCATTACTGCCTAGTATTCCGACATCATACACAGTACTTACCTTGAAACCCATGTGTGTCAAATCAAGTAATGTCGGTAGGACGTATGCAGTTGCAGGTTAACACAATTAATACATCGGTACTGATCAGTAATACACAGTAACGGCTTGTAGAATTTAATCTGGTATGATACCTCATTACCGTCTGGTATATCATCATACTATAATCACCAAATTCATGGGACAGATAGGTTGTAGTGCCCTGTAGCTGACGATAATCTGCTGTAGTGAATAGTACATATGTCGTAATATATAAGTGCGACAATTATATATATATTGATAATCACTTGTATGCGGTAAGAGGAATTATCGATATGTACAGGGCTGTACCGATACCTTTGTTCTCATTCCTCCAATATCATGTATGCAATGATTTCCGGCTCTGAGTAATAGTAGTTTATGATATCGTTCCGTAATGCACAGAATTGCGTAGTATAGATTTAATATTTAGACTGTTCTGATCTCCATCAATCATTCGACAAGAATTAACTTGACAAATGAGTACTATTCACTACCAATAAGTATCTGCCATTGTGCTGCGGATTAATATTCTGCTGAATGACATACTGCAGCTGATGTCATTGGTTAGTGCACCATACTATCGGGTAGTAGTAAGTATCGGACAATACTTCCCAATATTGGCCCCATTGGACGTTGAGTGATATCACGTGCTGCTATCCTTTATTCATTACCACCGAAGGCACAACACCTTAACTCAGTTCATCAAACATGTGTGCATATACTGCAAAATCTCCATATATCACAATGCATTCACCACCGAGTTCACCACCGAGTTCACCACCTCAACCTCACACTGGCAATGATAACCGTCACAGCAATGATAACCGTGACAGTGACGAAAACCGTGACAGCGACAAAAACATCTATTACATCTACGTTCACAATGGAAGCCATACACCTATGGAGCTACCACCACCACATCAATGGACGAGATACTGTCCAAAGCTGTTGCATCAATGAATAATGTGAGGGATATTGATAATTACGAAGACCGTACTCTGGGGAATACAGATAAAGCAGAAACGCATCCTGAGACTGAACAAAAGTCAGCATTAGGGTGCCAGAGATTGTCACCTATGATGACACCAACGACAATGCATGGGTGCCTGATGAGGAAAGCCAAGTATATACAAGCCGATCATTCGGATAGCAGCTGTGATGCAGAAGATGGTGCTATAGCTGCTGCCAACCTGCAAAGGAAGCCGAAAGGAAAGAGGTCAGGCAGTAATGATCACTGCAAGAGGGCTTGGGCAGTAGTGGTCTGTATTGCATGTTATTGCTGAATAATGTATAAACTAATATTGGCAGCGTGAGAACTTTGAAAATGGTTTGATAAATGTCACGGGAAACACAGAACAAATTGCAACCGTTAGTCGACTGACGAACTTGACTGTAGCTGAAGTAAAGGTTAATATCCACATTAAATTGCGCTCTCATTGTATCTACTCTCGACCAGGGGAGCTAATAGCAATGCATGTCAAATGAGCATAAACGTTACCGGAAGGACTACCCCTGGCACCTTGAGAAGGCGGAAATCTCTGGTGGAATTGCAATGCAGATTCGCGACCTGAAAGAACAGCTGCCCGAGTGCAAGCTGAATGGCAAGCCGACAGGGGCAGGTGCTCTTAAACATGATTTGAAAGAGCTCTCGAAGCAGCTGGTGGGTTTTATCTTCTCTCCATAAGGTTTTGCCAGCTAACTGCCGATCTAACATCTTTGAGGATCGTGTCCTAAAACTTGCTCATTGAACTAATGATTATAAGCAGATTCACGACTTGAATGCACAGCTGCATGAGTGTGAGCTAAATGGCACGCAGGCAGGGGCAAGAGCTGGGAAATATAATCTGAAAGAGCTCTCGAAGCAGCTGGTTTTATCTCTCCTCTCCATAAGGTTTTGCCAGGTCACTGTTGAGTCTACCATCTTTCTAGAATGGGTTCTAAAACTTGCTCTTTGAACTAATGATTATAGAACTTCATTCAGGCGATATGTACATGCCTGTCATTCAATCCATTCTAATTTCTATGATGCTCGTCATTAAATCAGAGTATAGAATATCGTTCAATCTGTTTGCAACCAACTGGTATCTACCTAACACTTAGTACATGGCATGTAATGGACAGTAGTTGTTTATACTGACCAGTATATAGGAAACTAAAATTTAATGATAATGTATGATACTAATCAATACCAATCCATACACGGCAGTATTACAATTGCAATGTTTACTGTCGCGTAATGGACATTACCATCCATTATTGCTCACTACTGCACATTATGAAAAAGTTTTGAGTACATACCTGAAGGTGAACTTCGATTGTATTGGTCGATACTGACGAATTTATATCTCTAATGGTAATGCACATGCTGGATTGATCAGTATTGGGAATATATTTATTATATCTTGGTAATGATGATTATTGCCCAATACTGTGCACTACTATTCGAACTAGACCAATATTGTTCAATATTGTGAAGTAGAAATATATTACCGATCGATAATATTGATTACTGTCCAATGCTGTGCACTACCACTGAAACCTGCTCAAGATTTTTCAATACTGCGCTATACACGACAGTATTGTAATGATGCAATTTCAATGAATATCATCGATCAGTAATACCGATTACAGTCAGATACTGTGCACTACTAGTGAGCGTTTTTTAGATAGCAATTCTCGACAATATAATACCTATTGTATTTCAATATACTCATTCATGGTACAACTACAATTCATGGTAGAACTACAATTCCTCTTCTACACCCTTACTGTCATTCTCAGGGTAAGGACCATGCTCAGCCATAGCATCCTATGCACCAGTACGGTTCTTGAATGAATCCACAACGCCCGAAAGACATGTCGTCAATGTGGGAACATCCTGCTCATCGTCCTCAAACATTTCCTTTGTCTCGCGGTAGGTACGATAGATGTTTGCGACTTTAGTCTACATTGCATTATTATAAATCAGTATTGAACATTACTTACATGTAATGCCGCTTACAGTGATCTTGTCACATCTGGTAATAGCGCCAGGCTCCAAAGCATATTCCAAAAATAGTTTCTCCATCTCTCTTTTGACTCCAATGCTGCTCAACCCATGATCCCAAACATGATGGATGATGATATTGGTCTGTGTTGTAGTAATAGCGTAGGTCCTGCCCGTGGACTGCTCCAAGTAGATTCGGCGCTTCACTTCCTCCTCATCGATTTCAGTACCATTGTTCGCGGGGGTAGAGAGAATATAGTCTCGGATTCGCATGCTCAACTGCTGTTCGTGATGAGAGAAATGTTCGGCAGGAGCGACTGAATGGACACGCTATGCCACATTAACATTCGCTTATTCACCCTTATTCGGTGAACCAATCAATAAGCACATACCTTGACAGTGCCTTTAGCCATGGTTATCGGAATGCAGCAGCTAGTAATGGTGTGGACGATTCAGGTTATTGGAATGTAGTAGCGAATGCAGTAGCGACGTGTACCGAGAAGTACTGGAACGTCAATGGCGATGGAGCCAAGGCTTGGCAACTTAAGTTTGCCATTCACCCACCCCCTTTCGCTTCTACTCTCTACTAAGCATCAACAACAGCGACAACAGCGACAACAGCGACAACAGCGACAATCATCAATGCCACAAGTTCTATTGGATTGGTAATAGAAATATTACAACAGCCAAAGCCAGAGGCTACGAAGCGATATCTGGATGAACTTGCTGCTGGGATCAACGCTCGCGGACAAGGCCTGACTGAAGATCATGTTTGGATTGCACAAGGATGGCTTAAAGGAGTTCTGGGTCAGACTCTACAAGTACTATTCATCAGTAGTTTTCAACATTATATCAAATATCTTTGTATTTGGCTTGAAGTTCGAATGCATTCTGACCCACATGTGCAATCATCTCCTGGAAGCTTCTCCTCACCACTGAACCCAGGCCAAAAAAGACCACACGCATAGCATCAACACACATGTCAATCCCCACCCGTCACCTCTCCGACACGTAACCGAAGAAGACCTTGTGCATATTCCATTGCTATCCAACAACTACTGTAATCACCTCCTGACACATCAGCCTCTCCCCAGATTGATGAAGTCGGATCACCGGGTTTACCATCAGGAGCGAGAGATATATCAATTGAAGAAACGTGCAATCCACCACTGGATGCTGAGTTCCTGGATCTTGCGTATGCAATTCAGCATATGGGACCGGAAACTTTCTCGGTCATGGTATTTGGGTATAATTCCCAGTACCACTTTTTACAAAGGCTGATATAGATGTAGATGTCGAAGTTGTATGCTGCTACGGCAAAATCATATCCCAAGCACCAAGGGGAACCATAGGAAATGTTTCGCCCTGATCGTGAAAACAGTTTGGCACAGAAGTTAGTGGTTTGGAAGCACCGATAGGATCACCTTTTAGAAGATCGCGAAGAGAGAAAGACGAAGGCCAATGGAAACCCAAATATATGCGATCTCAAGAAGAAGAGAGCCAATCGCCAAAGATCTCTTTGCCCCAATGGAGTCCGTGAGGGTATTAATCTCATGTCTCTTTTGGAGTGTAATCTTAGGCTAGGTAATAGATACCACCTCATTTAAAGCAAGCAAACCTAGTAGAACACAATATAGACTCAGTGGTCCCAATAGCCTGACCAAACTATGGCTCGACCGTTGTCAACGTCATTGTTGATTGTCATTGGCCCACTTCGGTTGAAACCATGTGGCGCTGGTCGTAGGACAGGTTCTGTAAATGCATTATAAGGTTGATTTGAAATATACAGATTGTGCTCAGACAGTGAGGATATCAACTATCCTACTCACTGTATGTTACCAGAGGCCGTAAAGCGGGCAGATGCCGGCACGTGCAAGTCACAGAGCTGTTTTCCATGAAACAGTGCGATCAAGCAGTGATAGACTTCCTGGTTGCTACTGACATTGCGAAGTTCCCATCCAAGCGAGTGGAGCAGTGAGATTCTTCAGGGGTCTTTGAACCAGTTGTCTTTTTTTTGGTTCTTCTCTTTTCTCATATGTCTATCAATCTTTTAAGTTTCTTCTGACACAGGAGCAATTGAGGAACATCGCCATCTAGCCGGCTTGCCCAAAGGTATCGGTGAATAGGGGTCTGTCATACTCCACATTGAGTGAATACAGTAACTTCATCAGGAAAATGCAATTTCCTCCATGGCCTGGCACCCACCTTCCGGGATCCTCCTTGGGCCTCAGGAGGCTCCCAAACCCTCCCGAATCAATTTACTATGCTCCGACGTGCTCCATGCAGCTCCCTGTGCACCTGTGAACTTTCCACAATTGCACAGGAGCATCTCACAGCATTGCTACCACTTCCTGGGAGGTCCACAAACTCACTCCTTCATCAGCAACATGTAAAATGCACCTGGAGCGTTGGTGCAATCTCCGGGAGCCTCCGGGAGAAATGGCATAGTTTTGGACCCTCTTGAAGCTCTAGCTAAGTTCTTTGGAAATTTTGACCATTTTGTTCATATTTCACAAGGTTTCGGCGCACCTGACATCTTAGTTTCGGCGCTCCGAAAACTACTGCAAGGATGCTCGACGCATCTGAGATCGTGAGATCGTCATCACACCTGAGATCCCTGGTGCGCCGGAGATGCTCAGCCCTCGGTGCTCCTTAATTCACGTTTGTACTGGCCTTGAATGAGGGGAGAATCTTGATTCTATTGATATCTACAATATATACAGGGTTGGATAAAAACAAGGGAGATGAGAGACGACATTCAAGCGGTCTTAGAGAGAGATGACAGAATGACTCTCGAGAAAGGATCTCGAGCGAGGTTGGGGATATATATCTGCAGCGATCTGAGAGAGATGGATTTCGAGCGGGCTTGGAGAGAGATTGAGGCTTCCGAGCACGATTAATTGTGTGAAAGACGGTCGCTGAACCTGGTTGCTGAATGCGAGGACAGAACCGAAAGAGAGTAATTGGTGCGAGATCTGGCTTGGAATATGTTAACCTACGATCGGGAAGCCAAGTAGAGGACTTAACTAGGGTAGAGAGAAGAAGCTGCATGTACGGTCCTCGGCAGCAAGGGAGAGTCAGCAGCTGCAGACGGTGAGATCCATAGAGCGAGAGCTAGACGGAGTGCGAGAGATGGCGGGCAAGTGATGGCGGACAAGCCGGCTTGGAGAGCGATGACGAATTGTCGTGCAGGCATGGAGATGGACGAGATAGATCTCAAGTGGGCTTGGAGGGAGTTTAAAGAGAGAGATTGATGCTGCCAAACACGAGAAACTGTGAGAGAGATGGTCACTGAAGCGGGTTGTGGAATGCGAGGCATGACAGAATGCGAGTAATTGGTACGAGATCTGGCTAGGAATATGTCAACCCACGATCGGGAAGCCCAGCGGTGGACTTCTCTGTACGGTGCTCGGCAGCAAGAGAGAGTTGGTAGCTGCAGCCGGCTGCAAAGGGCGAGGGCCAGGAGGGCGAGGGCCAGACGGAGTGCGAGTGTAATTGGTGCAAGACCTGTGGCTTGAGAGATGTTATCCCACGATCGCAAAGCCGAGTGGACGACTTAACATTGATACGAGAGGAGTCGGTCTCTGAAACCGGCTGCAGAGACGAGTACCACACGGTGTACGAGAATGATTGATCGAGCGAGGACAGATGACAGCTGGCTCATGATGTTAACTGACTGTTGACTGGCGATGCGCTGGGGAGGAGATTATCTCTGGTAATGCTGGATGTGACTAGAAGGAAAGAGAGAGAATTTGGATAAGGACTTGAGAGCTGCAAACACCAGAGACGAACGAAAGCTGCGAGCTTGGATTCGTGCGCGAAAAACTAGGTCCCGATTCGGTATGTTGCACCCGTCAACTCGTATAATCTGCTTGGCATGACGTATCTCCTAACCCAAACTCACAGGTCGAATCCAAATCAGAGGTGCAATTTCGGCCAACCAAGCCTTATGTGGCTTAGCCCATTGACAATCAAACAAATTTGACGAGAATACGAATGCAACTTACCGAATCAAGTCCTAGTTTCTCGCTTACAAATCCGAACTCAGATGGCTTTCGTCCATCTCTGTCTCTCTGCAGCTCTCAAACTCTCATCCATCTTCTCTCTCTTTCCTTCTCGTCCTCTCTCTCAACCTCGTTTCATCCATGTTTTCTAGAATTAAGTTCCCACCCCTGAGCATCGCCAGTCATCAGGCCGTAAACATCATGAGCCAGCGGTCATGTGTCCACACTCGATCGATCACTCTCGTACACTGTGGTACTCATCTCTGCAGCCGGCTTCAGAGACCGAATCCTCTCTTATCAATGTTAAGTCCTCCACTCGGCTTTGTGATCGTGGGATAACATCTCTCAAGCCACAGGTCTTGCACCAATTACAATCGCACTCCGTCTGGGCCTCGCACTCCTGGCCTTGTACTCTACGTGCGGCTGCAGCTACACACTCTCTCCCTCTCATGTGCGCACCGTATGTGCAGTCGAGCACCGTGCGTGCAGCCTCTCCTCCCTACCCAAGTCAAGTCCTCCACTTGGCTTCGTGATCGTTCGTTAACATCTTCCAAGCCAGATCTCGCACCAATTACTCGCTTTCTGTCTTGCCCTCACTTTTAGCAACCGCTTCCGAGACCGTCTCTCTCACAATTGCTCGTGCTCGGCAGCCTGAATCCCGTTTTATATTCATTATGTCCATCTCTCTCCAATCCTACCGGTGATCCGTGTCAATCTATCCAAGCTCGCTGGAGATCAATCTCGTCATCTCTCTCGAAGCCTGCTGGAGATTCGTCATCTCTCTCCAAGCCTGCTGGAGGTCCGTCATCTCTCTCCAAGCCCGCTGGAAATCCATCTCGTCATCTCTCTCCAATCCCACTGAAGATCTATATCGTCATCTCTCTCCAAGCCCGCTGGAGATCCGTCATCTCTCTCCAAGCCTGTCTTATGTCCCCCTTTGTATTAGTCCAACTGTGTTTATAGTGTAGATAGTTGGATATCAATAGAAACTACAATTTCAAGCACCTATGTTCCCATTCTAGTGCTACTCCAGCATGTTGGTGGTTGCGCTCGAGCACAAACAAGTTTTTCATGAACTCCAGAATCATATACCAGTGCTCCCGGAGGCTCCCAAACCTTACACCGGTGCTCCTGGAGGCTACAGAACCATGCACTGGTGCACCCGGTGGCTCCAGAACCATGCACTGGCGGACCCGGAGGTTCCAGAACCTTACACCGGTGCTCCCGGACGCTCCATAATCTTGCACCGGTGCGCCCGGAAGCTCCAGAACCTTGCACCGGTGCTCCCGGAGGCTCCCAGAGGCTTCCGGATGCTCTGCAGAGTGCGTCATTCAAAATCAACCTCCGCAACCTCTGGAGGGTCCCGGAGCTTCCGGGACCGGACGATTGACTTTGCTGATGTTATGATGAGAACAAAACAAAAACCAAACTCACTGTATATGATAACCGTAGTACGCAGCATAAAACCCTGAGAAAGCTGTTCAAACTACTTTGGAGCTGCTATGAGCCTGGTTGGGCTATTGAGATCACTGATATTGTAGAGAAATATTTGGCAGTATTAGAGGGTAAAGGTAAGTCTCACCAAACACAATTTTCGTGATTGTGAGGGGTATTGTCCCTCGTTTGATGTGATGTGCGATGGCCAAACCACTAGCGCGAAGAAGTATACAGTAGTGACTAGTTCTGACAGATTCCGGAATGATGCTACGCAGTGGGTACATGAACGAGTCCTTGTGAGGAGTTAACTTCCCTCTCTATGTCCACTATATACACGATAGTCCATAAACAAAGTAGAGAAAACTACAAGAAAGCATTCCATTTGAACCCAAATCCTCCAAATCTCCAAATCCACTAATATTGTGGATTGCGCAGCGTCTATCAGTTACCTGTGAGTATTCTACGGTTATGGCTAGGATTGTTGTATATTGCAATGTCGCTGCTTCTGAAAATTATCAAACTCTACGTTAGGATCTTTGTGCACAGGAGTTAACATGCCTGACATTCACTGTCAGGAGTAGTACCTACTTGTCCATACAGGGAAGTGCTTATAGCATGTGTAGTTAGGTGCCGAATATATTTAACCGATTTTAACTGAGCTTCTCTTTTGACTTCTGTTACAGTATTTGAACTTTGTAGACTTGATGCAGAATATCCTCTACCTTTATTTCCAGTTTTTAAGAGCTTTGCTGAAGATTATAGCCATAGAATCATTGATAGTTTATGGTTTTGACAAATGTTCAGGTGTTAATTGGTGATTCTGCAACTTCAAATATGTTTTACACAACTCTATGGAATTCATCGATCAACAACGCATCAATTTGACCATCTCTTTTGAAAGGCACAATAGTACATCACCTAATCCATTTCTTTTCGGTTGATATACTTTGGCATCAGAATTTGTAGCTGGAAAATAAGCAAGTATGGGATTGATTAAAATCGGTTAAATCAGGATGGATATACAAGTTGTAAAATTTTTGTAATAGACTCTTCAGTCTATCTAGACCATTATGATAAGGTAAAGAAAGTGCCTGTATAGTAATTGATAACGAGTTGACGTAAAACAATAATTAAGCTCGCTCTATGTCCGAAAATCATGATATATGGATAATCCTACCAACCCGTCCACATAATTACCATTACTTTATAGTAATGCTGATTATAGATGATCATATAAAACACACATATCAACTTCAACTATTATTATTAATCGAAATCTAAGTCTTGCAATAGTCCAGTCTCATTGCCAAAATCACTGTCCAATCCAATACCATCTATATCACATCTATCAATTTCATTCTGCATCATGATTCTATCGGCTACCTCCTCTGCTAGATCATGACAGTATACTTCAAATGGTTCATCCTCAATTGCCTCTGTTATCTCCTCATTCTCACATGCCACTTCGTCTTCTTGTTCGCTGACAGCAGGTGCCAGTTGAGGTGGTGGGAGAGGAATTGGTTTCAAAATTTCCGCAATTGGCAACTGCAGACCTGTAACGCAAAGTCAATTCTCATTATCATCGATTTCAAAGGCTCGTCGTTAATGTGCAGATACCTTGCAATTCCTGCTTCCTCTGCAGTGATGACAGGCCGTCATGTTTTATCTTTAACATGTTGTCCACAACCTTATAGCTAGTGTTAGCAACGGTTCCGGGTTACCCGGCCGCGGTCCGGGTTGGAACCGGAACCGAACCGAAACCCTCCGGGTTTTGGCGGGTTTTACCTGCAGCAGAGCCTCATTTTTCATCGGCCCCAATAATCACAGCTTTTCAGCTCCAATTAAGTATTTGAGTTCTGATTGGATCGCGACATGTTATATGCGTAGATTATGCAGTTTTTGACGCTCTTTCACCTCCCGCTCTCCGATTTGCGATACAATTAGTATTTGTTGAGTCGCTGTGAAATAAAGCCGAAAATGCGGCCAAAATCGACTGTTTTTCGCAGCGACTCAACGAATACTAATCGTATCGCAAATCGGAGAGCGGGAGGTCAAAGAGCATCAAAAACTGCATAATCTACGTATATAACATGTCGCGATCCAATCAGAACTCAAATACTTAATTGGAGCGATAGTTTTAGAGAAGAAACCCGCCAAAACCCGGCGGGTCCGGGTCTGTTCCGGGTCGGAACCGCTTGTGATTGGGCGGTTCGGTTTCTTGGCGGTTCCAGAACCGAACCGTTGGCCTCGGTTCCGGGTTTGGAACCGGAGATTAGTGCCGGTTCGGGTTTAGTACGGTTGCGGAACCGGAACCGACACGGACCCGTAATTTGGAACCGTTGCTAACACTACTTATAGCGCTCAAATAGTAACAACTTAAGTGAGTCATGCGAAATGTTGACATTTGACAAGATGAGAATCCGGAAAAGTACATTACACTGACACTGTAACCATCTGCACATTCTCATTGTATGAAGTTGCAGTCGATCCTGCGCCACAGCAATGCGTTTTAGAACGAAGCACGATTCAATCCCCTCCCGTACAAAGCTGAATCTGGCCCAATCTGCTGTCGAAAGCATGCGATCGACATCCCATAGCTCATCGCAATTAATTCCTCCCGCTCTCAGGTCGTGGGTAGAAACTTGAGGCAACTAGAAATTAACTAACCCTCAAACTTGACCACTCACGTTAATCCGTGCAGCTTCTTGGTTGTTATACTTCACCAGCTTTTCGATTTGCCACCATCGTGAATTTATCCGTGTAATGACCTTCTTTGCCTGCTTGTGGCCTCAGGTGCGCTGGTGGAGGATATCTAGTTCAATGGTTCTGTCAGTAATGACTTGTATGACCTGAGCCTAGATCCTGCATATCATCTTGAATGCAACGCGTCTTCGGTACCGCTGGTATTGCTCTCCATATTGTTCCCAGTCTTCTCATGCAGTATTTGTCTTCTCCATCAGCGATCAGAGCATAGCAACCACTACTCCACCCTCTGCGGTTTGGGAGAGAGCTTGGACATCACGCGGGTTATCCCGAGCATCTGCCAGTGGCTGCTCCCTGATCTAAAAATCATGTCGTACGGTTCAGTGGGCCGTTCGTAGTGGAATCGCCACTGATAAGCACTGCTCTGTTTGCAATAGCTCAAAGATAATATCATGTTCATCTTCTCTTGAGTTCCTATATTCAATATGTACTTGTACTGAACGGTATGAAAAAGTATGTCTGCATACTTATAATTCGTATAATATAGTTCTTCGTCTTTTGCTTCCTCTTCCAAGTATTCTGAAGTAACGAATACTGGTCTGGCGAGGATGTTCCTATTGGGAACTGTCATTTGCAAGATTTGGCACTTGGTACTCAAAGCTTGGTCACCAAGAGCTATCATCTTCTTCCATTGTCGATCGAGATTTGTGTCCATATTTTGTAAATACTTCAGGGCATTGAAGTTTTCTAATAAATACTAATAATAACATGTATTGTCCATTATCCGGCAGTAGTGCTACATACCACAGGAATCTATCTTTTGTGTATGTCTGGGGCCAGATGATACTCTCCCAGATTTTATGAGATGGAGGATGATAAACCATAAATGTTCAGGTTCCTCACCAATCACTAGACCATATCCTCAGGTACCAATGAGATTACATGGTACATGACACGAATGTTCGTAACCATACAGATGGACGCGGCCGATACGTACTCATATTGTTTCTTTTCATTGCGGTTTATATTTGTGTAATGCTGACTCAAACACACAGGCGACATCGTAGCACATGATCATTGATTGAATCTCAATAACATCTTCAAGAATATCTTCTATCATCCAGATAGCATGGCTATGCCTTTCTCATTCTCAATAAATGTTTAAGAACCACAAATTTGTGCCGTGAAAACAAGTAACCACTACTTAACCACTTTCATCGAGATTTAGCTTTGTGGCAGTTTTGGCTTCTGTTCGATTCCAACCATTTTTAGCTTTCAATTGGTGACAGCATGCTGTATCTGGAAGACAACTTTCGGATGCTCTGCCATTGTTGGCAGCGAGATCAAATTGCCTTCAACCATAATTGACAAACAACATCAGAGAGAATACTTCGAATGGAATAGATGAACGATCTTTGCATCTTGTGTGTTGCATATTGCCATCATGAGTAATGGAAGCTAAATGGTCTTCGTGTCTTTCCCTGTCAAAACAAGAGGGGCGAAGGTTTGTCAGCCTTTCCAGCTGCCATGATTTCTGCCCTTGTCCTTGGAACAAATCAATATCACGATAAACAGCCGTACTTAGCGCATACTGCACAGCCACCCAATGGTGATAGCAATTCCGTAGCTGAGCCGGTACCTGTCAGTAATACTCGATAGTTTTTGTGCATTGCTTACCGATCTTGCAAAATTAGGCAAAGAAGTCTTACGGCCAGATTCATAGACTGCAAGAAGGCTATCAGCCTAAGCAGATTTGGATATTGAGCCCCTGACGCATTGTTCGTGAAGTACTGGCAGCGATCTCATCGAGAATGCTGTTCACGGCTTCCTAGGTGCTGCAGGACAGAAAACTTCTCTCACCAAGGTGCTGGTCGACAGAGGGCAGTTGCAATAGTCAACGTACTGCATTGTCCAACATTAAAAAGAAAGAAGTCGTACTTGAACTCAATCTTTGTGAGTACAGGTTCAAATTCGGCTCGACACACCCCGGTATAGGATTTCAGTCACATTATGCTCAGTTTCCCTCCAATGTTCTGGCAGTTGTTTCCTCTCACCAACACGAAAGCGTTTATTTTTCAACAGGATGTTAACCAGAGGTGCTGCCGAAATATGATATGAATATTGATCGAAAACTTCCGGAAAAGGCTGATGGCCGTCACCTATGTCGTGATTAATAATGGGTACTCATTGAAGCAAGTGAGGTTTGGGGTGAATGTCGGGAGTTCAGTGTTTTGAAACATTGTCACGCTGGCGGGCATTGATTGAAGCGCGCTTTCGACCACCAATTCCGCCAACAGCCGTGGTCTCAACGTTCGTGGATTTGGTATTGCGGCCTGTGCGAGAAACATAGGACATCGTTGCTGCAGGCTATCCAAAGAGCCCCCACAGTGTGTTGGTTGAGTTTGACGGAGTAGTAGTGATTGTAAAGTTCGGTACCAAAAGATATTGGCTAATCTTTTATTTCGGGTAGGTATCTATTTCGAATTTTAGTGTAAGATTGTTGATATTCAGGTTAGTACTGAGCAGTACTATCCAATATTGGCTACTACAGTGTTAGTTGTAATTGCAGTAATTGTAAGTTTTAGGCGTTAGATCATGATACAAAATAAAGATGATACTGAGCAGTACTGTCCAATATTGGCCGTTATGCAATATTTTCGAGCGTTACAAAATACTGATACAGCTTGCTACTGAGCAGTACTGCCGTATATTGGCTGTTACGCTGATTGTTGTAGATGTAGAAACCAAGTTTTGGGGGTTGGAAATACTACGAAGGCTATGATCAATACCGAGCACTACAGTCGTATATTGGTTACTACTGTATTAATGGTAAATATCGCAATCATGTGTTCTGGGTGTCAGAAATACTACAGTTGTAAAAATCAATACTGGACTGTACTGTTATATATTCGCTGCTACAGGGTTAGTTGTATTTACTAACTATAAGTTTTGAGATCAGCGGGTACAGAACAATACTGATCATTATGAATGGTATTATTCCAATGTGTGGTCATATACATGAATGTCAGACATTACTTGGCGAATATAGGATGGTGCTATTCACTACTGATCACTCCTTACTCAGTTCCATTCAATTCCTAATGAGACAGGTCACAGGCACTTCTATCCCTTCAGTAACGTCAGTGTTTTCGCCCTCAAAGCAGCGTGGGTCATTTTTATCGGACCCAAAACCTTAGATAGTATATTGTTCATATTTTCCTGTTGCGTATCCCCAAATGCTGATGGGGCACTCTACTGTAACTTGATCTGCTGCAGAAATCTAACTAGCCTGCTCCTCAGAATGGTTTGGATAGTGTCTGCTGAATATAACTTGGAGTCTATGCATATACACACCTTTCATCAGCATTGTCTTTTAGTAGGAAGTATATGTTCTTACTAATAAGTTGCTTCAGCATTTGGACAATTTCGGAACTCATGAGGTTTCTTCCAGAGGAGCCCTTATACGGGCTTGTAGTTGCTTTGGCTGCTTCTTGTAATAGTGCTCCACCCTCGCAGGTTGTAATAAACTCATCTCGACCATGACCGCTCTGTACAATAAGCTTGTCATTTTCGCCCCCAAAACCTGCGCAAGTGAAAAGAATTGGCTTTGCTTTTGAGGTAACAGCCATGACAATCAGGTGCACCTCATTTCTTGCAAGTTCGTGAAGAAACTTTGTCCACCAGTTCAGACTCTTGTTCTTTATACATTGCAGCGAGGTCAAAAGACCAACTGTCCCCTCCTCGTTCATCTCCTCAGCTCTCTTCATTTTGAATTCTCACTTCTCAGGGTCTTGGAGCACGTCTGCGACATGCTGAGAGTAGCGACCATCGAACGCATTTCATCCTTTGTAGCCTTTGCCAGAAACGTGCTGCCTGAGATCTGTAGCTACAAGCTCCTTCGCCTCATGCATAGCCAGCTGCCAGTGTGACAGTTTATTGAAATGAAGTCATGTGGCTGCTGCAATTGTAATGTGCAGGAACCGTTCTGGAATCTCATTTGTAGAGTACTTAGAGTTCTGGCGTGCAAGATCTTGAGCCATGGCAATAATCTTGACTGCAAATTCACTGACAATAACATCATCTTCATCAGGGAAATCATAGACCTCTTCTTCAGAAACACCCTATCATAGTCAGCTCAGAAAACGTACCACCGAGGACTGATGATCAGTTTATAATCGTCTTGCTCTATTTGGGATTTCTGGTGGGGTGCGGGCAGACTGCCGTACGCTCATTGGCTGATCCTCAGAAGCTTCATTGTTGGATTCGGAACCAACATCCTGGTCCCTATCCTCGGCATGATTGGACTAGTCAATAGTAGTCAGTAACTGACAGTATTGGATGATCAAGATTACTCAACTTGGGTTTCTTGGTTGGAGGAATGTCTTCGCCTTGCACATTGTCACCTATGTGGCTGTACATGTTAGTATACAGTGGTTGGAAAAATGGTTAGGCTGTATTACTGGAGTGAATTCAGAGTCGGAGGACTGTGACTGATAATCAACTTCATCCAAGTCTGCCATAATAGTTGGTAATGTATGTTGTAGCGATGATGCGGAAGATAAGGTGAAAGAATCATATTTTTGGTGAGATGGGTAGCGATGGAGTGGGATGGAAAGGAAAGGTCACGCAATGTAGTTGAATCAAACGATGTCACTCGGAGGTCAGGTTGTTTCAGGTAGTAGTCCATATTGGCCAATACCGATAGATTCAAAATAGTAATGACAATAATGACAAGCACCGACAACTAGAATTATTAGACAAGACGAAATGAAACGTAGTGAATGATAATGTTCGGTATGGAGCAGTATTCGACAGTAATCACAGCATCATGGAGATGGAATGCAAATATGACAAGTAACGACAACTAGAATCATTGGACATAGCCAAAAGTAACATAATGAATGACAATGATTGGTATTGAGCAGTATTCAACAGTAATCACAGCGTTATAGAGTTGAAATGCAAATTTGATTCGTTGCGACAACTTGACAAAGACAGAAGTGACGTAGTGAATGGTAATGATTGGTATTGAGCAGTATTCGACAGTAATTATAGCATCATCGAGTTAGAACCAATATATGACTACTAGAATTATCTGACAGCCAAAAGTAACGTAGTGAATGATAATGATCAGTATTGGGCAGTATTTGAAAGTAATTATGGCGTCATAGACTTTAAGTATTGGCGATTCGATGTATCTAAATTAATATCCTCGTAATAAAAACAAATTGTATCCCTCAGCATCGTGTACTACTGCAAAGTGTTATGATAGTCATTGAAGAGCAATGAGATACACCGTAGCGTTCGACCAACAGATTGTCGTGATAACACGAAATTTTATTCCTCAGTATCGAGAATCACTGCAGAGTATGGTGTTGTATTGTACGCTGGGCAGATGTTGTCATTCAAGGTGATGACAAACATGGCGACAGTCGCCTGACCATGACTATAGAGTTGCTATCATCTAGTTGGTGGCCGTCGACCAGAGCCTAAGGGAGTCATAGGGTTGCCACCCTGTGGTGGTGTTGTCTCGGCATGGTACCAAGTGCTTCATTCTTGATAGCCTATCTACTACCACCCATATGGCATTATACCCTTCGCTCTCTGGTAACCCAACTACAAAGTCCATACTCAGATCCTTTGAAGGTTGTTGCAGTATTTCCAGCGGTTTTAGCCATCCATGTGTTTTTTGGTTCCTTGGTTTACTCAGTTGGCGTACATGGCAATTCCGTACATACCTATCCACATCTGTTCTCATGCCTGGCCATTTATGATTCATTTTGAGTAACTCCAAAGATTTCGCTCGTCCTGGGTGTCCGGCTGTTGGTGAATTGTGATGTTCCTGTATCAATCGTCGCTTGTCCGATTGCTTTTTGATTTCAGTTGCATTAATGCAGAGTCCTTCACTGCTCTCTATTGGGCAGTCCCTGCATACGTATTGAATCCAGTTCCACAGCTCCCTTGGATCGGTTTCATCTTGATTCACCACTGCTGCAAACGCTACCATGAGTCCTTGTTGTATTCATTTATCAAGATTCTCCGTTTTAAGTATGATTTGCTGGGTTTTTGCTGCTCACCCCATCGGAGGAAGGTCTCCTGGCATTCTTGTGAGTGTATCGGGCCTCTGTCCCTGTTTTCCTGGGCAGTAAACAATTTTAAACTTGAATGTCGACAGGGATTCAGACCACCTTGTTTGCCTTCTATTGTGTAACTTTGACAGCATGAAGTATTCGAGGTTCTTGTGGTCCGTTAGTATCTTGATTGGATGTGCTGACCCTTCGTAATCCGGTCTCCATTGTGCAAGGGATGGAATGATGGCTCGTAACTCCTGGACGTACATTGCGTTATTCTCTTCGGCTGGTGTATGTTTCTTCGAAACGAATGCAACCGGATGAAGAATTCCTTGGTCATCGTATTGAGATAGAACACCTGCCGACATGAAATTCGAAATATCTGAGTCCAGCACAATTTCTTTTTCGTAATACAAATATGCCAGGACTGGTGCAGTTGTACACGCCTCATTCAGTTCTGCAAAGTCTCGTTTTTCTGATCAGGTCCCCAGTGGAATGGTACCTGCTTTTTCGTTCATTTTGTCAATGGTTGGACCACCCTGCTGTAATCCCTGATGAATCTTCGATAGAAGTTGGCAAATCCTAAAAATGCTTGAACCTCTTTGAGTTTGCCGGGTGCTTCCCACATCTTGACTGCCGTTACCTTTTGTGGGTCCATTTTGATTTCGTTGACACCAACTATTAGTCCTGGGAACTTGACTTCTTGTTCATGGAATTCGCATTTTTCGGCTATTAGGTATAATCCAGCTTCCTTCAAGGTTGTCATTACCGCTCTGACATGATCCTGGTGTTCTATCTCATTGGCACAGTAGATGAGAATATCGTCCAGAAATGCCGTGCAGGAAATGTCCAAGAAGGGGCGGAGTATATCATTGATAAATTCCTGGAAGGATGCTGGTGCATTGGTTAGTCCAAAAGGCATGTCCAGGGATTCGAATACACTGTAGCGGGTCCGGAACGCCGTCATCCATTCATCCCCTTCTGGGATTCTGATGATATTGTATGCATCTCGGACCTCTAGCTTGGTGTACCATCCGGCCTTTGATAACCTTTACAGGGTTTCTTGGGTCAGGGGTAGGGGATACCGATTCATAATTGTCTCTTCATTTAGACCTCCATAATCCACACATAACCTGAGACCTCCATTAGGTGTGGGTCCAAATAATGCCGGGGCCCTGCATGGTGATGACAATGATCTGATGAATCCCTTTGACAGGTTCTTTTAAATCCATTCCTTCAAAACTTGTAATTCCTCTCTCGATCAACTGTAGATTGGTCTAAATGGCCGGGCAAACCTATCTTGGAGTGCGATTTTGTGGTCGTATGGTCTATTTGGTGGTAATCTTTAAGTGATTTCTTTGTCAACGAGGGGGAGGAACTCATGATATTCCTTGGGAATTATCTGTTCCAGTAGTTTTTCCTGAAGGTCCTTAATTTCTAGGGCCTTGTTGATTTCATAGAGAGTTACCCCGTACACCTTGAGTTTCTCTTTCTTGTTTCGCCCCATGAATGGTGTTACTGCTATTGCACATATGTCCAGTTTTGAATTGCTTGGTTCCATTGTTTCCATATGATTGCCCCATACCTACATGCTTGAATGACGTTAGCAATGTTTCTGACAGTAATCGCTTTCGAATTCTATTCTTTTTGTCTTGAATTTGATTGTAACATTGTGGAGTTATAGCCATGGTAACCCTAGTACAATTGGATAGTATCCTTGTTTCGTGATGAACACTGGTAACTGTTCTTCATGCTCTTGAATGCTTAGGTTTAATTTGGCCATGGTAGTGATTGTTTCTGATTCGATGGGTTTTCTATCTATAACTCCTAATTCCCTTGATTCTTTTAACTCCCTTTTCTCCAGTTGGTAATGGCAGACAAAATCTTTGTCAATAAATGCTATTCCAGTAGCTCCGCAGTCTATCAAAGTGTGGGTATCAATAATTTTATCTTCTATTTTCAGTGAGCATTTCATGAAGAAATGTTTGCTTTCCATAGAAGACTCCTTAAATTCTGCACTTGATATAGAGAACTGAAAAATGCGAAAACTTGCATTAACTGACAAAGGATATTCATTTCCAGCGGAATTGCCATCCTTGTTGAACTGGACTAAACTTTTCCGATTCGACTTCATTTCCTTTTCTTCTTTCCTAATCCGCATCTCCTTTGTTTCCTGCCTTCTTGAAAGGTGATACCTCTGTATGTCCTGAAGCTGCTTTCAACTTCCTTGGGCATGATGCCATGAAATGCCTGCTATGCCCACAGTACATATATAATCCTCCTTCGCTGCGTTTCTTTCTTTCTTCCGAGATAATCTTCTTTCCCTGGACTGCTGAAAGGTCCATCAGTGCTGGTCTGTGATATCCTGCAACTGTTTCTGCTGGTACTGCGTCTGGGGCGGATGTGGTGTTGTTTGTTGTCTCGGACTTCTTGTAGCTCTCCTGCTTCCATGACTTATATTCTGCTGCACATCTCCTCAGCTGTGAATATCGTTTTGAACAGACTTTGACAAATTCGACCATGCTTTCTGGTTCCTCAATATGTTACAGAGATTCCTTCTGTGCACTGGACAGCCAATTTCGTAACGCGTCCATTAGGGCATCTTCGTTGTACTTGACAACTGCTACGTATCTTTGGAATTCCGCATCATATTGAGAGAATTCGCGGTCTCGCTGTCTGAGCTTCAAGAGTTCCCTCATGGCCGTTGCTGCTTTTTCTTGGTCTCCGACAACTAGATCTAGCAGGTAAACTAGGTCTTTTAGGGTATCAAGTTTGACTTCCCCAGAGATTTGGTCACATTGTGGCATTAACTATGGCAGAGCTACTCCCTTCAAACATCCGACTGCGTATCTCAGCTTCTTCTGCTCAGTATTCAATGCTTTTTGTTTCCCAACTATCTTCAAGGCCAGTTGCACCTTCCACTGTCGATGTTCTTTCCTATCTTCTCCTGAAAAACTGGCAATATCATTTACCTTTTCTTCTCTTTCGTCCATTTCTCTTGTTGTCTCCCTTGTCTTCGTTCCATCAGCTTTAAAACTCGGGTCACCTGTTGGCGATTTTCTTCTGCCAGGTCCCTGAATTTCTCCATCTGCGCCTGAGCATCTTCCCAGTGTTGTTGCAATTCTGCCAGGTCTGGATTGCTCTCTTCCAGCTGTTGTTCTAGGTTCCAGACTTATTCCTCCAGATTTTTGAGGGTACATACTTGCTGTAATTCCTCCCTTTATGCTAGTGCATGTTGCGTAAACAGTAACTCTTGTTTCAGGTTGTCCCGTTCCTGGATCACCTTTTCTCCTTCTTCCAACAATTTTGATATTTGATCTTCCACATTCTTCACTGATTGCTGCTCCTTCAGCAATTCGTTCAATCTGCTGGTTGTTTGAAGTTCAGCCAATGCCGTCAGCCCAATGTTGATGTCCAGTATGTGTTGCCTGAGTTGTGTTTCGTTCATGACCTCCACATTCTTCGCTGAAACGTCCTTCAATTCCACTTGAAATGCGCAGGTCAGTGTGACATTGCGGCTTGGTCGTGAGGAAGCTTCTGACATCTTGACTGTGATGTTGAGAGGCCGCTGTGAGAAGGTTGGCGGTTGTAAAGCAGAATGGTGTTCTTCTACTCAGGTAGTCTTTCACCTGGTTGTTTTTTTCCTGGATTGGTTGAACTGCTGCTTCGACTTCTGCTTCCAGGAACGGACTAATTATCCACCAAAAGAACACTTCGTGTTTGCTGGGCATTGTTAGGATGATCCGCAGGGTGGATAAGGTGGCTGGATGTATCTCTTGATCCACAGCCATTCATTTGTTAATCTTTTGCTCGTTGTAATCCATCCACGAAATTTGTCTCTCAATATCATTTGGTATTCGTTTGATCATGCATTCTGATTTCATGGTTTGAGCATCTGATGCTTTTCCGATTGCTGTGTGTGTGCATCCGCAGTTATGTTCGCAGTACCACGGTTCTTCATCCTCACAGTTGACGTGAAGACCATACTTTTTGGTCGAAAAGTTTTTAAAAACCTGGTCGTTGATTTGGAGTCATCCTCCGTTGCTTGCGGCTTTGGTCCAGTAGCTATTCCAAATAAAAACTGCCGGTGGGTAATCCCAGAAGTATGCTTCAAGGGGTGCTTCGGTTTCGACAATGATAGCGTCGATGCTATCGAATGCGTTCAATGGTCCTTGTTCGAAAAAGTTCTTGGTTTGACTGGCTAGATCGAAGAAATGTTTTCGAGATTGTTTCGGTTTGTGGCTATCGTATGGTGGAATTTACATTAATATGTTGGATCCTTCTCGTCGAAATTTCCAGATGCACACTACACAATTGTTTCTCCAGAAACTGTGTACGATCAACCGGATTTCGAAGTTGCAAACATATTCAAACACCAGGCACTGATGGTTGCAGGGTCGGTGACAAAAGTAACAGCCTCTTTGGTGATGATAACGGCACCTATACCGAATTATAACCAGTAGAATCGATTGTAGACTCGTTCTTCTGTCAAGGTTTTCCAGGTGCAGAGTTCTGGGGTTGTCAAAACCAAACAAAGGGTGGAGTAATCTCGGGTACTGTGTAACAACACGAGACTCGAATTCCGGAATCCCAGAAGTGAAGAGAGCTTGGTGCTGCTGCTATTGAACGTTTTGTGGACTAGGGAACGAGTGAAGAACAAACCTATCCTCCGCTGAACCATTGCGCTTATATACAACTGATGCGACCGTCGTCACCTTTACTCACTTGTTCCAAAATACATCTAAACCTCACCCAACTATGTATGCAACCCTCTCAATCAGCAGCATACATTATAATTGTCATGCCATATTTACAACGCAACCAACATGATCTGAATCCTTCCAACAAAACCTGATGCCTTCCAATAAAACCTCATTCCTTCCAACAAAACCTGTTTCTTTCCATTACGACCTGTTTCTTTCCTTGCGTCCCGTATTCTTTATCTATACTCCATCGATCATTACCGCTCCTACGATCCTCACTCGACACGACCGTCACAATTGCGACCCGCACGGGGATAGGTGAACCTATCCTTCTGCAAAAGCCAGCCCACTTTCCTCGACACCTCAGTCTCCGGCATATTATCCAAATCATAAATTGACTGAATGCTGTGTTTCGCCCCATGGGCCAATGAACTATGAACTGTAGTGACTTTGGCCAAGCACTGTTTGTCAGTAATGAACCAACATGTTTGAACGAAGCACTTACTCTTTCCAACCATTGTTGCATAGCCTCCATCCCAACATCCCTTGGGCTAATGCTCTTCAAGCGTTCTTGCCACCAGATATGTCACTGTGCTGTTTGTTTTGCTGGCCCAGCGAATTGGTCTTGGAATAATGTGAAGTGGATGATTGTATTCTTCATCACGTCAAGAATTCTGGCTGGGATGCCAACGATGCTGAATTGGTCGGTGAATTCAAAGCCTGCAAGAATCTCTGTGATTCCATCAATCATAGATTTGTGTGTTATGACTTCTCTGAGCAACTTAGCCGCCTGGCATGCAAGCTTACTATACTCGGCAGAAGAGCGGTTCAAAGTGAAGAACATCAGCATCATATTGAGTGAATTACTCGTTCGGACAGGGATCAATTACTTTACGCTTGATAGTTGCCCTCGTGAGAGCACACTCCTCGACTTCAATTGTAACTATGAGTACATTAGCACCATATGGCACCTGTGCAGGTGGGGTCATATGCTGCTGTGAAGGTCGTTTCCCCAGCGATGATGTTGATGGTGCCAAATATGGGCAATGGGCGGGCTGTCTTCATTGTGACCCGGTGATTCCCCAAACGAATCGGGTTCGCTACTGTCTGACGTCAGGTTGATGGTGGAGGAGGAGGCGAAGGAGAAGGTGGAAGATTGACTTCAGTTGAATATTTGAGAATTCATACTCGTCGTCATCGTGATGGATTCTCCTGGAGCGACAACGGGGTTGGGATGAGGATGGTCGTCCTGAGTATCTTCGTTTTTGTGCAGGTTCCACTCGCTGTGACGAAGCACCAAAGTTCTCAGCCATTACAAGACAGTATGAATATTGGGTGAGGAAAGTGCAAGGATACAGTGTTAGATGAGTGGTAAAGGCATATACTGAAAGAACGAAGAACTGGTGTGTTGCGCTGCCCAACACTCTTGTCCAAATGGCGGGTTTTGAAATCTCATTTTTCTCGAGAATTGCAAAGAATGTATTCGAGATTATATTATCGCATAGTATTCAATAGGCAGTTGGTGGGCCGGTTGATGTGGTGCTCCGGCAACCAGAATGTGGTGCATGGTATCCATTGGTTCATTGGACGATATCAGTCCACCAATGCCGGAACCAACTGGTCAGCCACATTTCATTGTGTAGTTGCATTCCCCCGTGAGCAAGGGCGTAGCATTTGGTATATATGATGTCTTTGATCAGACCAAGAATACATTCATTGCAGCGAAGAACGTCTCCATTGAGATAGCAACAATATTCTGTAGGTATATTCACTGCCGTGCTATTGCACTTGTAGGAAATCTATTCAATGTTCGCACTTACCTAGCTGACCATCGAGATTGCTTACTTCCAGGCAAGACATGGACTGCCTGTTAAGGGCATGAATAAAAATAGGTCATTATCAAAACCTCCAAATGAGGCGAATCTCCATCAATTGCATAAAAAATAGCATCAGTATCAAAAGATTTGAAACAGCATGTAATTACAGAATTCCCGCGTTGAACTAAAGGAACCATTAATCCTGACAAGATATACCAAGTGACACAAAAGCAATAACAAGACAAAGAACAAAACTAAAAATGCGGCAAAAAACGCGACCAAAAACTGCATCATATTTGTTATCACTACCACTGTCATTCAGACAAGTAAGAAATTGTTCCCAACGTGTAATCCACTCTTTGAGACGAAGAACCTACTGTTAATTTGGCAAAGAAATTGTTCCCGGCAACGGAGGATTTATGATATAGGGATTATTATTGAGCCTGGTAACCTCCGACTTATCAACATCAGTATTTGTCCAGTCAGCATTAAATCCCACAGTCCTTGCACGATTACTTATCAGCATCTGCTGGTGGCGTATGATACGCTTTGGGATGATGATCTCCTTATTTTTCAGTCTCGCCAGGCTTCATGAGCGAGATCGTGGCTTCTCCATAAATGCACTATCCTCAACATCTTCTTCTTCGACAATGTCGCATACGGGGATAACCGGAGCCACATGAAGAAGTGCTCCTTGGTCGAAAAAGTAAGGATTGCCTGGGATCGGTGAATCAGGCCGTGCAGGATCTGATGGGTTGCGATGGTACAGAACATATAGGAGCGGATCAGTTGAATGGCTCTACCAAGCGAGCCACCCACTCAATTCTTGGTCGTCATGGAGAATTACCACCTTGTCCTTCCTTGCAGCCTTCAAAACTCCGTCATCCTCTACTGTAACTGCCTAGAGGGCCCAAATAGTTCCTGTCAAATCAGGGATCGAATGTTCCAGTTACTGCATTGGGTCAGTCAAGGTGGTTGACGAACCCAAAGAATGCATTGTAATGACGAGGGAATCGCCCTCCCGAAGCCACTTATAGGTGAAACTCTGACCGTCTTGTGTCTTTGCCATTTCGGAGGAAACGTATGCAGCTGTAATTGCATTTGGTGAAAAACTTTCTGGTGCTGAAACCATCCCAGCAGCATGTCGGTGCTTTTTCTCGGTTGGCAAATCGGATTCATTCCCATCATCAGCTGACTGCATGTTAGAAAGATCACAAAGAGGGATAAGATTTCATACAAAGTTCAATGGTCCGTTTGTTGGACTTTTGAAACAATTCAAAGACTCCTACCACTCGGGCCGATCAGAGAGCCTTATGGGTGAAATAGCCAAGGGCTCCCATGAATTGTACCACATTGACGGTCTGCGCGTCTTGTTCATAACGCTGGAATTTCGCAATGTGGGGAGTCAATTCCTCGATCGTCCGCATGACATATTCGAAGAAGTCCATCCATTTGTTATCTCCAGCACCAGGGCAGGGAAGTTATGGCTAAGGAGAATGATCGGAAGTATCAGTTAGAAAGAGTATGAAGAGCAGGCAGAGCAGGGTGGAGAATATGGGGTCATTACAGGGGAGAGATGGGTGATATATATGCTTGGCCGCCCCACACCCACCTGGCTTCTTCTTGAATGGCTCAAGTATTACAATGTCTTACTTCTAGTTGATCGGCTTCAAGGATTATGGGCATTCGAGTGGTAGTTTGATACAGAGTGGGTTATTTGTCATGATGCTCAAGATGCACGTATGATCAGGTTCACAGTTCTTGGGTCACTCGCCATTGTATTCTAGAGCAATGATGTACTTTGGCCTGATAAGAGTAGATGCTCCTCTACACTTGACTATACAGTGTATAAGTTGCCATCGTGTTGCCTTTTGAAGTAAGCATCAGAAGAGATGCATATGAAGTACGAATGTGTTCGCCCAGACGAGCAGAATCATGCTCTCTTACCCTCTTTCAACGTTGTGAATCCGGTCATCTAGATATTGTTATTTGTAGGGAGTTTGTAGGTTCATGAAGTTATCTGCGATCGGACCCCTGAGAAAGAGAAAGCAACCAGACCTGCCGTTGAAAATCACGTGATGCTATGAATTGGTCTTACGTACAATGCTTTCGTTTGACAAAGTCAATTCTTCAACTAGAAACAGAATTCTTTTACTCGGCCTCTGAAGCCTCATTGATATGATGAATTCCCAAATCATGTACATGTTCTGTGGCCGAGCGTACATCTATCTACAGTTCTTCTTTAAACATCTACAAAATTTTCACGGAGAACGAGTCGAAACAATCGTGCAAAACACACTGCCCGACAAGGGCTACATCTTTGGAGATTGATTTATTCTTATACCTGATCAGGATCAGCCCGAGATTGACTTTGAAGAGAACGAGGAGCTTAATGCTCCCGACGGAGGATCTGCCTCAATCGACAAAGGAAAATGATTGACTGTAGACCGAAGCGCTGCAGCCATCAGATTTCCATTCGACAGAACTTCGATCAGTGGAGCTAAATGCTGAGCTACCCAGAAAACCATTTGACAGTCAGTTTCTTCTACCAGATGAGGAATATACATGTTGCAGCCCTGTCTCAAGCAAGAGGGAGAATCGATTCGCTGAATGCGTAGTTAAGAACCGAATCACCAAGATTGCAGTTGATAGCCTTTTGAAACTTGATGCTAATCAACCATTCACTTCTTCTCACCTACTCTTGAAAAGAATCAATGACCTGATCCATGACCTCGCAATGCACAGATGGAAATCTGGCAAGGTGTCTTTCACGAGTTCGAATGCAGAAGACCTGCCTGCGCACACGCGATGCTTCTATCGCAACCCGATAACTTGAAGTGAGTTTCTCCTCCAACAGTTGGCTTATATAGACCATATGCCATACGCACCAAAAAAGGAGTATAACGAGGTGGGTAAACAAATCTACTGCGAAGTCCATACGGTAGACTGGTGGTGGAATCAACAGGTGTATACATTATTCCACTCTTTCAGAAGTGTAGCTTTGGCGTCCAAGCTGACGATCTATTTGTACAATTCAAAACCCGTCGGCAGCAATATTAGTCCAATCTTCAGTTGCTCTGATCAGACTCACCTCACAAATTCTTCTGGCGATAAGAAGGAATGGCCTGTTAACCTGAGCTTGGGTAACATTCAGTCATCTGAACGATACAAGCCAACGAATAAATGCTGTTTCATGATAGCGTTTCTTCCAGTTCCACTGAAGCATTTTTTCAAAGCACTTGGCAAAACCAAGGTATTGAAACAGCAGCAAGAATATAATCGAGAGGCTCTACGAAGCATCTTCCAGCTAATATCTACGTGTCTGGACGAAGTATCTGAGCATGGTAGGCATATGTTATGCTCGGATGGATATACCCAATTGTGGTTTCCCGTCATATGTGTATGGACGGCTGACTATTCAGAGAGTATCAACCTCTACTCGCGTTCATCCAATCATTGTCACGTCCGTGAAGCACCAATGTCATCGTTCAGTAGCACAGCTTCTTCGCCGGCACATTGGAGAAACTTTGCTGACTACTTCCTGAAATTGATCACTGCAACTGACCCATATAGCAATCGATCAACAAGAGATGCTGCCTTCAAATACTTGGACGATTGAGGCATTCAGCAAACTACAGGAGTCTTCTGGGCACTTAAGTCACCTGATTGGGTGAGTCTCTTAGTACCAGACGTGCTTCACACCATCTACCTCGGCATCTTGAAGCATCCGATGGATTGGGTAATTCCTTCTGTTGATCATCACAATCGGATGGCCCGATTCAACCCGATTTGCCCTCGAATGTCACCATACCCGGAATTTACACCATTTAAAAAGCCATATACTGCAGTTACACAATGGCAAGGCAAGGAGATGAGGATGATCGGTCAAACGGTTCTGCCACTGTTTGTATCGAGTCTATTGAAATCAAGCTCCGAACAACGGCAACTATTTGGAGACCCCGTACTTTTCATTAAAAGCCTAATTTATGTCCATCTCATGACAAAGTACAACAATCACACTAACGCAACCTTGGATATATGGAAGGTTATCTTGCCAATTTTCACCGCTCAAAAGAAGTATTCGCTCACTTCCGGACAACAAAGTCCAAGAAAGAGGTTTCAGAGGCGTTGAGGAAACAACTATCAGAAGATTGGCGATTGGGAAAAGGATCAGAACCAGGCTGGAGATCACTGTGGAACTCAGCAAAGACACGTCCAATTGAACAAGATTGTCAAGGGTTCCAGGCTCGGAGTTCTAGGGTATATAAAAACCAAACTAAACGTAGACGAGGCGGGTGGTGCAGTGATCGCGGGTACTGCGTAACAAGCAAGAGACTCGAAATCCGGAATCACAGAAGTGAACAAAGGTGGTGCCGAAGCTATTGATTGTTTTGTAGACTAGAGAACGAGTGAAGAACAAACCTATCCTCCGCGAATCCAGCATCCTTATATACATTTAACACGACCGTCGTCACCTTTGCTCACTCGTTCCCAAATACATCCTATCTCCACCCAACTATGTACGCAACCCTTTCAGTCCGCGGCCTACGCCATAACCATCACGCCATATTTACAACGCATCCAACAAAACCTGATTCCTTCCCAACAACACCTGATTCCTTCCAACAAAACCTGTTTTCCTTCGTATTCCCTTTTCCCTTCATCGATCCTTATTCCTTCTTCGATCCTCACTCGACACAACCGTGACAGTAGCTCCCCCTCCCACATGCGAAGTACCGACGAAGCTGTTGATCCGGGCTTGCCAGGTTGTTTCGCATGAAAAAAAAAATTGCTTGAAGCCTATCCACGTTAACCGCAGGTTCCCAGCTTTGTTCATCATGGCCTTTCCACTTAACCAGGTACTGCAGTTGTCGTCGAAACATCCTCAAGTCGTCGATACGTTCCACTTCGTATTCTTCTTCTCCGTCCACGATAACTGCAGGTGGTGCCGATTCGATTTGCCCTGGCAAAGGGTCTTCCGATACTTTTGTCAAACGGGAGATTGGTTGTACTGGATGAATGTGAAGGTCCTTGGGTAATTGTAATCGATAAGCCCACGAGTTAATAACCTCCGTGATGTTGTATGGTCCCAGGCGTTTACAGTCAAGCTTCTTGCTGGGTCATTGTGTCGTAACATTCCTGGCGTCCATCCAGACTCGATCCCCAACCTTTATTTGCACTCCCTCTCGTCGATGCTTGTCTGCTTGTTCCGCTTGAATATCTTGTGCTCGAGTCATTTCAGCCTTCATCTGTTGGAAGATATCGTTCATTTTCTGGGAGAGGGTATGTGCATTTACTTCCCTGATATCGTTCCCATCCTGAATCGGATGTTGGCTAAAGGTCATTCTTGGATGAAATCCATAATTACCAAAGAACGGTGAGCATCCTGTTGTTTCCGATGCGTGATTGTTCGACGCGAATTCTGCCATTGGTAGCCACTGTGTCCAGTCGTTCTGTGGATAATTGACGAAAGCCCTGAGGTACTGTTCCATAATAGCGTTCATTCGTTCTGTTTGTCCGTCAGTCTGTGGGTGAAATGCGGTTGACAGCCTTCGTTCAATTCAAAGTCTTTCACAAACGTGTCTCCAGAACTCTGATGCGAATTGGGGTCCTCTGTCTGATACTATGGTATCCGGTAAACCATGTAACTTGAACACCTCTCGTATAAACCTCTCGCCCAGCTTCTTGCCGTCTGTATCGTCCCGACATGGCACTAAATGTTTCATTTTTGATAACCTGTCAACTACTACCCATATGGCGTTGTATCCATCGCTTTCCGGTAATCCCACCACGAAATCCATACTCAGATCCTTCCAAGGTTGTTGCGGTATTTCCACTGGTTTGAGCCATCCGTGGGTCTTCTGATGAATTGCTTTGCTGAGTTGACATACATGGCAATTTCGTACGTACCTGTCCACGTCCTTCCTCATACCTGGCCATTGATTATTTCTTTTGAGGAGTTCGAAGGTTTTTGCTCGTCCTGGATGTCCTGCTGCCGGTATATCATCATGATCCTGTATCAGTCGCAGCTTGTCCAAATCTTTGTTGACGTCCGTTGCATTGAGACACAGTCCTTCGCTGCTATCGAATGGGCAGTCCTTGCATACGTTTTCAATCCAGTTCCACAACTCCTTTGGATCGGTTTCGTCCTGATTCACCACTTCTGCGAATGCTACCACCAGCCCTTGTTGTATTCGTTTGTCGAGATTCTCCGTTTTGAGCACGATTTGTTGGGTTTTTTCTGCCCCCCCCTTCGGAGGAATGTCTCCTGGCATTCTGGTGAGTGCATCGGGCTTTTGACCATGCTTTCCTGGGCGGTATATAATCTTGAACTTGAATCTTGACAGGAATTCGGACCATCTAGTTTGTCTTCTATTGAGTAGCTTTGATGTCATGAAGTATTCGAGATTCATGTGGTCCGTCAGTATTTTAATCGGATGTACTGACCCTTCGCATTCTGGTCTCCACTGTTCCAGACTTTTAACTATGGCTCCCAGTTCTTGATCGTAAATCTCATAATTCTCTTCTGCCGGTGTATGTTTTTTCGAAATGAATGCTACCGGATGAAGGATTCCTTGATCGTCGTATTGGGATAGTACTCCTGCAGACACAGAGCTCGAGGCATCGGTTTCCACAACGATTTCTTTCTCATAGTAGAAGTGTGCTAGAACTGGTACTGTTGTAAATGCTTCTTTTAGCTCCGCAAAGGCTCGTTTCTGATCGGGTCCCCAGTGAAATGGTACCAGCTTTTTCGTTAGCTTTGTCAACGGATGGACCACCCTGCTGTAATTCCTGATAAATCTTCGATAGATATTGGCGAATCCTAAAAACGCTTGAACTTCCTTGAGCTTGCCAGGTGCTTCCCACTCCTTCACCGCTGTTACTTTTTCTGGATCCATTCTAATCCCGTTTACCCCAACTATCAATCCCAGGTACTTTACCTCCTGTTGACGAAACTCGCATTTTTCCGCTTTCAGCTACAGACCGGCCTCCTCAAGCGTTGTCATTATTGCTCTGACGTGTTCCTTATGTTCTTTTAAATTGTCACTGTAGATGAGGATGTCGTCCAGGAATGCCGTACAAAAGATGTCCAGAAAGGGGCGAAGAGTCTCGTTGATAAATTCCTGAAAGCTGGCTGGTGCATTTGTGAGTCCGAAGGGCATAACGAGGGATTCGAACTAGCCATAACGGGTCCTAAACGCCGTTTTCCATTCGTCTCCTTCTGCTATTCGAATCATATTGTACGCATCTCGGACATCCAATTTGGTGTACCACTTGGCTTTTGACAATCTCAACAAGGATTCCTGAATTAATGGTAATGGATATCGATTTTTTATGGTTCCTTCGTTGAGTCCTCGATAGTCCACGCACAGTCGTAAGCCTCCATTTGATTTAGGTGCGAAAAACACTGGTGCTCCGCATGGTGATGATGACGATCTGATGAATCCCTTTGACAAATTCTTTTCAATCCATTCTTTCAGGACCTGAAGTTCTTCTCTTGACAGGCTGTATATTGGTCCAAATGGTGGTGTGAATCCGTCTTTGAGTGTAATCTTCTGATCGTACGGTCTGTGTGGTGGTAGTCTTTCAGCGATTACTTTATCAAAAAGGGAGAGAAACTCATGATATTCCTTAGGAATTAACTGTTCAAGCGGTTTTTCTTGAAGGTCCTTGACTTCTAGGGCCTTGTTGATTTCGTATAAGGTTACCGTGTACACCTTGAGTTTCTCCTTTTTATTCCGTCTCATAAACGGGGGTGCTGCTATGGCGCATATGTCCAGTTTTGACCCCTCAGATTTCGTTGTTTCCATATGATTTCCCCATACCCATACGCTGGAATGATGTTCACAGTGCTTCTGGCAGTAGCTGCTTTCGAATCCTATTCTTTTCTTTTGGAATTTGACTGTAACATCGTGGAGTTGTAGCCACGGTAATACAAGTACGATTGGATAGTGTCCAAGTGTCGTAACGAATGCTGGTAATTGCTCCTGATGTCCGCGTATGCCTAAGCTCAATTTAGCAATAGTGGTGATGGTTCCTGATTCGATGGGCCTTCCATCTATAACTTCTAATTCTCTTGATTCCTTTAATTCTTGTTCCAATAACTGATGATGGCGGACGAAATCTTTGTCAATAAATGCTATTCCAGTAGCTCCGCAGTCTATCAAAGCGTGGGTATCAATGATCTTGTCTTCTATTTTCAGCGAGCATTTCACAACGATGTGTTTGCTTTCCATAGAAGACTCTTTAATTTCTGCGCTTGATATAGAAAACTGCGAAATACCAAAACTAGCATTGACTGACAAAGGAGATTCGTTTCCAGCGCAATTGCCATCCTTATTGCACTGGACTAAACTTTTCCCGATTCCACTTCCTTTCCTATTCCTGTTGTCAAATCTGCATCCCCTTCATTCACTGCTTTCTTAAACGGTGACACTTCCGTTTGTCCTGATGCTGCCTTCAGCTTCCTTGGCATGATGCCGCGAAATGTCTGCTATCCCCACAGTACATACATAGTCCCCCTTCCCTTCGTCTCTTCCTTTCCTCAGGTGTAATCTTCTTTCCTGTTACTGCCGAGAGGTCCGTTTGAGCAGGGCCGTGATAACCTGCAACTGATTCTGCAGGTGCTGCTTCTGGGGCGGATGTGGTGTTGGTCGTTGCGTCGGACCATTTATATCCTTCCCACTTTCCAGATTTCTTTTCCGCGGCTCTTCTCCTCAGCTGTGAATCCCTTTTCGACACCATCTTAACGAATTCGATCATGCTTTCTGGCTCCTCGAAGTGCTGTATGGAGTCCTTGAGTTCGTTGGACAGCCCTTTCCTTAGTGCGTCCAATTGTGCATCTTTGTTCCATTTGGTGTCTGCTACATATCTTTGGAATTCCGCGTAGTACTGGGAGAATTCGCGGTCACGTTGCCTGAGTTTCTCGAGTTCTCTCTTCGCTGTTGCCGCTCTGTCTTGATCTCCGCAAGCTACATCCAGCAGGTCAACTAGGTCTTTCAGGGTATTGAGTTTGACTTCCCCTGAGATTTCGTCACAGTGTGGCATTAACTGTGCCAGAGCCACTCCTTTCAGACATCCAACTGGATACCTCAGCTTCTTCTGTTCGTTGTTGAATGCCTTCGGTTTCCGGCTATCTGCAATGCAGCTGCACCTTCCACCCTCGAAGTTCCTTCCTATCTTCTCCTGAAACTGGTGATATCATTCACCTTTCTTCTCGCTCTTCCCTTCTGTTCTTCTCTTTTCTCCCCTCTTTTCCGTTAACTTAGATCCTGGTTACCTGTTGTCGATTTTCCTGCCAGGTCCCTAAATTTTCCATTTGAGCTTGAGCATCTTCCAGATCTTGTTTCAATTCCGCCAGGTCTGGATTTGCTTCCTCCAATGCATGTTTTAGGATCCGGATTCTTCAACCAGGTCCCCATGACTGCATGTTTGCGGTGATTCTGTTCTTGCCGCTGCTTGTTGAGTAAGCAGTAATTCCTGCTTCAGATTGTCCTTTCCTGGACGACTTTTTCTCCTTCTGCCAACAATTCCGATATTGTACTTCCGCATTCTTCACAGATTGCTGTTCCTTGAGCAATTCGTTCAGTCTGCTGGTCGTTGGTAGTTGGCTTATTGCTTTCAGCCCTTTGTTGATGTCCCCGATTGCTCCCTGAGCTGTACTTCGCTCATCATTTCTGTATTATTTGTTGCCACAATTTCGCTCCATCTGTAAGGCTCCGGTCTACGTGACATCGCGAGTCGATTGTGAAGATTCTCGGACATCTTTCTGATGATGTAGGAGGCGGCCGTGAGGAGGCGAGGTTCTGACAAACAGTCTCTGACTTTGTCTATGTTGTTTTGGATTTGTTGAACTGCCGCTTCGATTTTGCTTCTAGAAACGGGTTGTCCATCTACCAGAAGAACACTCGTGTTTGCTGGGTGTTGTTACGATGATTAGCGGGGTTGGTAAAGGAGCCGATGAATTCGCGGTCAACTCCCTTTCCCTTGTTCGCCTTTATTCGTTGTAATCTGCCCACGAGATTGGCTTTCTATCTTCTTCTGTGTTGCCTTGATCGTAGATTCTGATATCGTTGATTGAGCTTCTGCTGCTCTACCGATTGTTGTATGTTTCCTCCGCAGTTATGTTCGCAGTAGCACGGTTCTTCTTTTTGGCAATCAACGTGAAGACCGTAGTACTTGATCCAGAAGTTTTTGAATACTGCATCGTCGATTTGGAGGCCTCCTCCGTCGCTTGCTGCTTCTGTCCAGTAGCTATTCCAGGCGATACGGCTTGTGGTTCGTCCCAGAAGTATGCTTCCAAGGTTCCTCGGTTCGTTGAGGATAGCGTCGATGCTATCAAAGGTTCAGGGTTCTTTTCGAAGAGGTTGATGGTTCGACCAGCTAGGTCGAGGAAATTGATCCTGGATTGTTGGATTTGTTGTGGTCGTATGCTGGCATTTAAAACAGCATGGATCCTTCTCGTCGATGTTTCCACAGGCACACAACGCAGGAGTGTCTCCAAAAGCTGTGTACTGTGAGCTTGTTTTCGAAGTTTCCAACTGATTTAAACACGGAACAGAGGGATTGCAACGTCTATGACAAAAATAGCAGCCGCTTCGATGAAAATACGGCACATATACTGAATATAACCGGTAGAATCGATTGTAGACTCGTTCTTCTGTCAAGGGTTCAAGGCTCGGAGTTCTAGGGGTTATAAAAACCAAACTACGTAGCGAGGCGGGTGGTGCAGTGATCGCGGGTACTGCGTAACAAGCAAGAGACTCGAAATCCGGAATCACAGAAGTGAACAAAGGTGGTGCTGAAGCTATTGATTGTTTTGTAGACTAGAGAACGAGTGAAGAACAAACCTATCCTCCGCGAATCCAGCATCCTTATATACAGTTAACGCGACCGTCGTCACCTTTGCTCACTCGTTCCTAAATACATCATAACTCCATCCAACTATGTACGCAACCCTGTCAGTCCGCGGCCTACGCCATAACCCTCACACCATATTTACAACGCAACCAACAAAACCTGATTCCTTCCAACAAACCTGATTCCTTCCAACAAAACCTGATTGCTTCCAACAAAACCTGTTTCCTTCGTATTCCCTTTCCCTTCATCGATCCTTATTCCTTCTTCGATCCTCACTCGACACAACCGTGACAAAGATAGGCAAACAATCGAGATTGAAGTTCAAGCAAATCTCAGTGAGGAATTCGATTTCAACTTTGTTAACATGAATCTCCTAACTCTCTACTCTCATCATATTTGCCAGCTTGGCCACCTATCAAATGTCAGCTGCGCACTTCCCATGCATGCCATGATGGACATACAGGCTGCAAACTGTATATCCAATTTAAATGAGGCGACCAGGCAGATTCTGCGTACGAACACACGAAGAGACCTTTGTGCATCCGGAAACCTCAATCACCACGTACAGATGCTGCATCTGGGCGATCATACAACTCCAAACCAACTGCCTGCGGTGCAAAAGCTGAAGGGCATGTGTACAGACGTCAAGACTTGTTCTGAGCTCAGTGTATGGTGTGGATTGTTTAACGGATAACTTCAAACGCTCATCGCATGGAGTTTCAATCGCTTCAACGATATCCCAATTTCTGTAGGCATTGACCAAGCATTTGCTCGTCTGGGCAAGGCGACCAACACTCTCTACACTGCTGCTGCACCCACCGGTTGCGAACTCCCAAGGAGATGACGCAATGTACAGGTCATACAATGCACAGGAACTGAACCATTGGGGAAGTTCAAGTGGGCATGAAATGACTATGTATCTCTTCGGCCAATCAGTATGTGGAAGACAACTTTGAATGCATTCGGGGAATGATAATAGCGTGTTTAAACTGTCTTTTCCTCACTCAGGAGACCAAGTTCGGGATTGTGACTCCTTTAGCACTTGCCACAACTTTAATACCAGGTCTGATCTGTCAACCTTCCGGCCTGTTGACGGTACAGGAAAAACCTCAGGAGGATGATTCTATTTGATGAAGGCCTCACTTCAGCGTGGAATCGGGTTAGGTTGTACCTCTTAGATTGATTGAACGAGCTACCCATCAAATTCCATCTGACATTGCTGATGATAGCAATATATGGTTTGTCAATCACACAATTGATTTGAACACATTTCACTTGTTTTATGACGAATAGATCCATTGATGTGACGAGTGCAGAACGCGCTTATGGGGCCGGATGTAATTGGAAAAATCTTTGTTGATTATCCATGGTTCGAGAGGAGATTAATATATTGCCATTTTGAAATTGAATTATGTGGTGCAACGCATGATCCATAAGTTTTGATGCGAAGAAATTGTAATTAAACAGATTGTGTGAAACAAAAATAATGTAGATATTGTAAAATCAAAATTCAAGTATGAAGCGAGAACTCAATTGGGATGTCCAAAAACGTCACTATCAGTTGACATAGTAGCATGGCAACGAAGAGATCACACTGTGCACAGAGAGACTTGAGCAACAATGATGCATGATCGCATGTCTCAGCGATGTCAACAACATTTCAGAAAGATCATTCAAGTGATTATTGCACGAGCCAATTTGAGAAACCTCGGAGACCTGGCAGAAACCTCGGGAACCTCGGAAATTCAAAAGTGTTTTTCCTGATGTGGAGCAGAAGCAGGAAGACTTTGTCGGAAGAAAGCACAATCCAAAAGCTGGAAGACAAAGTGAAGAGGATTAAAAATGAAGTCATCAGGGTGCTGAGTCAGAAGGCAAAGCAAGACAAAATAAGTATCAAGATCCAAGAAGTGGTGGAATACCAGGATAGCGGAGAACAGAAAAATATTGGGGTCAAAGAAGAGAGAATGAAGAGGAGGCAGAACCAATCACGTATCCATTGTTCTAGTCAGGTCACGGAAATAATTAGTCCGCAGAGTCACCAGTCAATGCGCGGAGTAACTAGGCTCCATGAACGAACCAGTTAGTTCATGGAGTCTACCACGACTCGGTGAACTGACCAGTCACTTCACCGAGCCGTGGCGGCACTGACAAAAATGACAAACACTCGGTCCAATTAAGTCTTGCGAGTATTTGTCCAATCACCAAGAGATGTATATAAGTAATATGCAAAATACATTGCTCTTCTCATTCCCGGTCTTTGATTTATGATATCTTTAAAATTGATTGAGCAGCTTTAAAAACACACCCAAACAACACCAAAAATCGACGTTTTTCCACAACCATTCTATCAATATTAGAGGTATTGTAAATTAGAGACCAGGTAATGAAAGCCCAATGAATTATGCATATTTCATATATACATAACTTTGCGATTGGAGTAGCTGTTAATTTTCGTTGAGCATAATTAGCACTGACCGGTTCGTTCACGGAAGGTGGGACTCCATGAGCTGACTAGTCACTCTGCCGGCTGACATTCTCCAAGTACTGACTAGAACATCCATCAAGGCAGCAAGGAAGGAACTGCGAAATGCAATCGGAGAAAGTAAGTGAGAGTGCTTGAACACCTTTGTGCAAGAGATGGAAGGAGACAAGGTATGGTGGACACTAAAGTATACTGGAAAGCATGAAGAACTTAAGGATCAGGCTCAGCACAAACGAGATGGGGGGTTGGCGACTTCCTGCAGCAACAAGCGGAGCTGAGAAAAGAGATTGTGTTCCCAAAACCATTGCCAGGAATGATGAAGAAGGCGAAGGAGCAGGGGGGAGAGACCAACTAGGAGATCAGCGAAGAAGAGGTCGAGGAAGCTATCTATACCCAAAGTGTCAAGAAAGCATCTTGACCGGATGAAATTAACTTCCAGATGAAAAGACTGCTGTGGGAGTGCGATGCAAGCAGAATAGTAGCCTGAGTAAAAACCACAATACGGTTAGGACATCATCTGAAGGAATAGAAGACAGTGACAGAAGTAGTGATACCCAAGGCGGGAAAGCCAGATTATCATCAAGGGAAAGGGTATAGGGATATTGCAGTCGAGAATTGCTTAGGAAATGTGGTTGACAATGTGGTGGCAACAATAATCTCTGGGGAGTGCGAGAGAAGGGGACTGCTACACGACGGCCAGTTTTTGATGCATCAAATGAATATCAGCCCTAGATATGATGGCAATGATGGTAAAAAGAGTGCAAGAAGCATAGTGGATGGGGAACATCGTCTCATTCATACTGATGGACGTCAACAGAGCCTTCCCGAGCGTCGCACATGGGAACTCTATCCAAATAATAGAACATATGAAATTTGAAGCAGACCTATGCAGGTACGTGGAGAGCTTCATGTCTGACAAAAAAATAAAAATAAAAATCGACGGAAGGATGGGAGAAGTGATGCATGTCAAACAAGGGGTACATCAGGAATCCGGGACTTGACCGATTCGGTTGGCAATAGACACCGTTGGCCTCTTGACAGAAGCAGACCGACAAGCGCAGGAAGTCACAACGTTATCCTTCGTGGATGATGTCGCCTGGATGGTGGAAGAGCAGCATGTCGACCAGTGCACAAGCCACATCCGAAGATGCGCAAGGTGAGCTACCCAGTGGGCGGAGATGCACGCTTTCCAGTTCAACATGGCGAATACCGAAGCGGGCTTGTTCTCGAAAAAAAGAGACCAACAAGGAAGTAAGGTCAGAATGAGGATGTAGGTGGACGAGAACAACTCGATATAGTTCAATTTGAAACCGACCAGATGTCTTGGGGTGAGGATGGACAGAAAATTGAACTTCCCACACCACTACGAAGTTGTCATGACCAAAGCAAACCATGCGCAGGGGAGAATCAAATGAATATCTGGATGTTTCAGACTCGGACCAGAAAATGAAAAGAAGGTCCAGATAACTGCAGTTCAGTCAGTGGCTTTGTATGGGTCAGAACTGTGGGGGGATGGTCCATGGACAGTTAGGACGCCAACACGAACTCCAAAAATTGGTCAACATATTGGCCACACAGGTTACTGGAATGTTGAAGTCCACACTGACAGTGGCGTTGCCTGAGAAAGTATGACTAAGATGTACGATATCACTACTAAATAATGAGAGCAGACGATTGGCCTGAAGATTAGCTGAAATGCCCTACCAGGCAGGAGCAGGGGCGTTGCTGGAGGGAGAGTCAACGCTGGCAGTAAGGCTGAGAAATGACTTAGAGGTAAAAGGGAAGAGACAAACGAACATCTTGCCCATTAACACAGACAGAGCCGATGCGAAAGTGTACATCCTGGAAAGGATGAAAGCGCTGAAGGTCGCTCAAATAACAGACGAAGGCCTTGTACTTTGGAGAGCCAGATGAAGGCTCAAGGCCAGAAGATTCGGGTGTGCCGTGATATGGACCGAGGGAGAAGACAATTGGGAAGCAGAGCGGCACTACTTGGAAAAGAAGACATATGTTTTCAAGGTTGAAGTATACGCCATTGACAGAGACCTACCAAAAGAAGCAGAAATGCTACCCATGACAGGAGATTCGATGGTGGTTATCATTTCGGACTCAGTCACTTCAATACAATGCGTGCCAGACAACAAGCTAGGCCCTGGACAGCGGATGGCCGAAAACACAGTTGAGTGGAACATCAAAAGCGTGGAAACTGGAGTGGAAATTAAGTACAGGAGGGTACCATTTCACGAAGGAGTGGAAGGAAATGAAATTGCCGAAGAACAAGCGAAAGCCACCGCGGTCAGCGTGGAGTGCACGCTCACTCTGGTGAAATGATACAAAGTATGGTGAGTGGCAATGGTGCACAGACGGGTCACAGAAGCCATGTCGAGCGAAACTGAAAAGTGGTGGAAGGCAAAGTTCAACGGAAAATAGAGGGGTACAGAATGAATAACAGTGGGAGGATGAGCAAGCAGTTGGGCGAAACTAAGAAAAGCGTTGCGGGAAGGTTACTCTAGTGTAAAGTGGGCCGTGCGCTAACAGAAGTTTATCTGGAAGGCATATAGAAGAAAAAATGCAAACGGTGCTGGTGGTGTGGACACTTGACCCCGACAGTAGACCACTTGTTCAAGTGGTGCAAGAAGTGGAGGCGGCATCAGGATACTCTGTGGCAGAAGTTGGGTAAGAAGTGTAAGATGAAGGAGAGAGGCAGAGTGCTGATGGCTCAGGTGTTCGATACGGAAGAAGCAGAAAAGGCAATGTTGATGTTTTTAACTGATACTGATGTCGGAAGAGTTATAGAGGCTTAGGGAGGGGATGGGCTGGCAGGGAATGAGGAAGGTGGAATGAGGAAGGGGGAAAGATGTGTTCAGTTCAAAGAGAAGGAAAGAAGGAGAAAGGGATGATAAGACTTTGCTCACAGAGACAAGAAGGGACACCTGACAGTCACACTGGAGAAGTATCTAGGAAAAAGCTTAGATTATTCCATGGCCTCAAGCGGCCGAATACAGTGTGATTCAAACTAAACAAAAAACAAACGGCCAATGGGATGCGGTGAGAATCTCAGCCTGTTCGGAAAAAAGATCACACCAATCAGAATGTTTCGTGTGCACATTGCTCCAATCAGAATGCTTCGTGCGGACATTGCATGGTCACATACACCTCTATGTCTTTATAATGGCCATCCCAGCGGTAATTACAATTCATGATAATTCAGAGTGTACGGTTTATGGTGTGGGTGGTGGTGGTTGTGCGGTATATTTTGAGTGGGGGAGGGACCCCTGTGATTCCCGCACACCCATGTCACCCCATCAAAATTCAAAAGTATTTCAACGCAAAGAGCGCGACCTGGTTAAAAGAACTCTTGCAATGACATGTTCCATGGGGACTACTCTTGTCATTGCACAAGTTCCGCCGAGATGGCACCTCAAACACAAGTGTTGTGGAGTTATTGTGCGGTTAGGCACTTAGCGAGATATATTTTATTGCCGCTGGGAACAGGTAAATAATCGCTGTACAGTGCGCGCGCACTGTCCGGAGAAACTCCGGTATGTAAGCGGCAGGATGACAAAAAGTGAAATGTTTTCCACCAATGACAATGCTTCATTATGACCTTGCATGAGGACATCGGCGTGAATATAGATTAGAAAATATGGATATGTGACTAACTCATATATCAAAAATGAACTCCAACAGATGACCCAGACCTAGCAAAACCCCTCGCACCGCACTCAATTCCTGGATCGATACCATCTATATCGGATTGGTGATGTGCTGCGATATGAGAGACAAGATATAGACTGGATATAGAGCAGTTGACCAACCTTCCCGATTAGACGATTACGGTGTTCGCAAGTGAATCCCATTCGCTCTCAAAGCTATAGAATGAAACATGCGCGCTTAGGTCAGAAACTCTTCGGCACGGTGTCTTGGGAGAGACCTACAGACTACGATATCATGCCATCAGATTTGAATCAGCAAGGCCCCTCACGAGGCAAGAGACAACGACATTGGACTCACAGGCTACAATATCTCAGCAGACTCTAGTTAGCAATTATTTAGTGCGTAGCAGAGATGGCCACAAAAACCCACAGGCTAGGAACGCGCCAGTTTAGGTTAGTCCCGAACAATTCTGCCAGTGGGGCACTCACACACTACAACGTGAAGTTATCACTCAGATTAACATGTATCAAAGCTGCTAGAGGGATGCTCACTCACTGTGCAATCAGTTGTGGTTAGTCAACTGCTGTATTGACGGTGAACAGCAATAACGGAACTTACTAACTATGCGATCCAAGCAACGGCTCAGGTTAGCGATGTACTCTCACCAGCGAATACTCAGTCGGACACTCACTAACTGTAGCATTAAAAAATCCGGTTCACATCAGAAAGGTATCACAGGAAACAACTGTGAGACAGAACTCACCGCCTATCAAATAAAACCGTACCAAGTTAGGGTTAACCAGGATTATCGCGGGAAAAAGGGCAAGAAGTAACTCACTCCCTATTAGACCATCAAACAGAGAGCTTGTATTAACAAGAAATCACCGTAGCATATAAATAACCAAGTTGAATCTTACCCGCTGTTCTAGTCCAGTCACGGAGGATGTCCCTCCGCGGAGAGACCGGTCCATTCACGGAGTGTACCCCTGCACCCCACCTCCGTGACTGGACTGGTTCATTCGCGGAGCATACATACAAAGTGCTAATTTCACTCAACGTCGTGGTGCAACTACAATTACACTGTGCTCCATATCCTGATTTGAAACCAACTCTTCCTCATTGCCCTCTTCCTCTACATCTTCCTCCTCCTCCTCCTCCTCCTCCTCCCCTACACCTCGTCCACATCCTTGTACTCCTCGAGACCCTCTCCTTCCTCAATATCCAGTTCTGTCAAATCAATTTCATCGTTTTCCTCTGCGCTCTTGTTGACATCACAACAGAAGTGGAGTATGTCTGCGCTGATGCCTCTCCCTGTATATTTGCTCGAAGTCGCTTTTGATTGTGACTGGGTCCAGGTGGTGTTGTCTTCCGTTTAAGATTGAAAGCACCAGATGGCGCTGCAGAAACACCATTGTTTGTGCATTGAACTCCATCATTTCGCTGGGCTAAATGCAATTAGTTGCGTTGATTAAATTCAGCTGGATATGGCCAGCTGAGTACGCATACATGCGTGGGCATATATGCGTTCAGAGCATTCACCGAGTGTACACTCCGTGAATGGACTGGTCCATTCACGGAGGTGGGGTGCAGGGGTACACTCCGCGAAAAAACCAGTCCAGTCACGGAGGGTGGGACTCCGTGAATGGACCAGTCTCTCCGCGGAGGGACATCCTCCGTGACTGGACTAGAACACCCGCTAAGGGCAACGTTAGAAAAGAAATCTCCGGCAGAAAATGTCAAAGAGGTCTCACTGACTATCAAACGAAGCAATCGGACAAAGGTCAGCAGATACATGACGACGCAAGTAATACAGCAAGAAGAACTCACAGTCTATCAGATGAAGCCATCGGGCAAAGATTAGCAAGTGGGGAAGCATTGCGGCAAGGGATCCGGCCTGCGGAAGAACTCACATGCTATCGGAGCATGCCATCGGGCCAAGGTTAGCAAGCAAGAAAGCATTGCGGCAAGGGATGCGGACTGCATGGAGAACTTACCGACTATCGGATCAATGCATCAGGCCAAGGTTAGCAAGCAAGCAAGAATTGCATCAAGGGATGCGGCCTGCGGGGAGAACTCACTAGCTATCGGATCAAGCCATCGGGCCAAGGTTAGCAATCAAGCAAGCATTGCGGCAAGGGATCCGGCCAAGGGGAGAACTCACCCACTATCGGATCAAGCCGTCGGGCCAAGGTTAGCAAGCAAATGAGAATTGCGGCAAGGGATGCGGCCTGCGGGGAGAACTCACTAGCTATCGGATCCAGCCATCGGGCTAAGGTTAGCAAGCAAGCACGAATTGCAGCAATGGATCCGGCCCGCGGGGAGAACTTACGAGCTATCCCATCAAGCGATCGGGCCAAAGTTAGCAATCAAGCAAGCATTGTGGTAAGGGATCCGGTCTGCGGGGAAAACTCACGAGCTATCGGATCAAGCCAACGGGCCAAGGTTAGCAAGCAAGCAAGCATTGTGGCAAGGGATCCGGCCTGCGGGGAGAACTCACCCACTATCGGATCCAGCCATCGGGCCAAGGTTAGCAAGCAAGCAAGCATTGCGGCAAGGGATCCGGCCAAGGGGAGAACTCACCGACTATCGGATCCAGCCGTAGGGCCAAGGTTAGCAAGCAAGCAAGCATTGAGGCATGGGATCCTGCCTGGGGGAGAACTCACAGGCTATCGAATCCAGCCATCGGGCCAAGGTTAGCAAACAAGCAAGCATTGCGGCAAGGATCTGGCCTTCGAGGAGAACTCACGAGCTATCGGATCAAGACATCGGGCCAAGGTTAGCAAGCAAGCAAGCATTGCGGCAAGGGATCTGGCCATGGGGAGAACTCACAGGCTATCGGATCAAGCCATCGGACCAAACTTAGCAAGCAAGCAAGCATTGCGGCAAGGGATCCGGCCAAGGGGAGAACTCACCCACTATCGGATCAATCCATCGGGCCAACGTTAGCAAGCAAGGAAGCATTGTGGCAAGGGATCCGGCCAAGGGGAGAACTCGCCCACTATCGGATCCAGCCATCGGGCCAAGTTTAGTAAGCAAACAAGCATTGTGGCAAGGGATCCGGCCAAGGGGAGAACTCACTAGCTATCAGATCAAGCCATTAGGCCAAGGTTAGCAAGCAAGCAAGCATCGCGGCAAGGGAGCCGGCCAAGGGGAGAACTCACCCACTATCGGATCTAGCCATCGGACCAAAGTTAGCAAGCATGCGAGCATTGTGGCAAAGGGCCCGGCCTGCGGGGAGAACTCACAGGCTATCCGATCAAGCAATCGGGCCAAGGTTAGCAAGCAAGCAATCATTGCGGCAAGGGATTCGGCCTGCAGGGAGAACTCACAGGCTATCGGATGAAGCCATCGGGCCAATGTTAGCAAGCAAGCAAGCATTGTTGCAAGGGATCCTGCCCGCGGGGAGAACTCACGAGCTATTCCGTCAAGCCATCGGGCCAAAGTTAGCAAGCAAGCATTGCGGCAAGGGATCCGGCCAAGGGGAGAACTCACCCACTATCGGATCCAGCCATCGGGCCAAGGTTAGCAAGCAAGCAAGCATTGCGGCAAGGGATCCGGCCAAGGGGAGAACTCACTCGCTATCGGATCAAGCCATCGGGCCAAGGTTAGCAAGCCAGCAAGAATTGCGGCAAGGGATCCGGCCAAGGGGAGAACTCACCCACTGTGAAATCAAGCCGTCGGGCCAAGGTTAGCAAGCAAGCAAGCATTGCGGCAAGGGATCCGGCCTGCGGGGACGACTTACCGACTATCAAATCAAGCCGTCGGGCCAAGGTTAGCAAGCAAGCAAGCATTGCGGCAAAGAATCCGGCCAAGTGGAGAACTCACTGGCTATCGGATCAAGCCATCGTGCCAAGGTTAGCGAGCAAGCAAGCATTGCGGCAAGGAATCCGGCCTGCGGGTGAACTCACGGGCTATCGGATCATGCCATTGGGCCAAGGTTAGCAATCAAGCGTTGCGGCAAGGGATATGGCCTGCGGGGACAACTCACTAGCTATCGTATCAAGCCGTCGGGCGAACATTAGTTATGTGTGGTCAGACTTGGAGCAGCCAAAAATCTGAAACATACATCTTGTTAACCAGCAAGTATAACGCCGTTTGCCCAGCGTTGTTCTTTGCCTTCTTATCTATGCCGAACTTCTGTATGATGAGGTGGATGGTGGAGTCATGGCCGGCAGCTGATACAAGGTGCAGTGCCGTCGACCCGTCGTTGGTTTTGGCCTCCCTGTCTGCGCCGAAGTGTTCGATGAGGAGTTGGACAGTAGAGTCATGGGCGCCCGCTGATGCAAGGTGCAGTGCCGTCGACCCGTCGTTGGTTTTGGCCTCCGTTTGTGCGCCGAAGTGTTGGACGAGGAGTTGGACAGTAGAGTCATGGGCGCCCGCTGATGCAAGGTGCAGTGCGGTCGACCCGTCGTTGGTTTTGGCCTCCGTTTGTGCGCCGAAGTGTTGGATGAGGTGTTGGACTGTAGAGTCATGGCCTCCAGCAGCCGCAAGGTGCAATGCCGTCGACCCATTGGTGGTTTTGGCCTCCTTGTTGACGTGAAACCCTTCGACCAGCATCTGGACTGTCGACTTGTGGCCCGCCGCTGAAGCAAGGTGCAGTGCCGTCGACCCGTCGTTGGTTTTGGCCTCTGTTTGTGCGCTGAAATGTTGGATGAGGAGTTGGACAGTAGAGTCATGGCCGCCCGCAGACCCAAGGTGCAGTGCCGTCGACCCGTCGTTGGTTTTGGCCTTCTTGTCGGCGCCGTGGTCCAGGAGCTTCTGGACTATTTCCTTGTGGCCTCCATCAACTGCGAAATGCAACGCTATATGGCCACGACTGTCCTTAGAATTAATTTCCTCTCCGTTTTCAAGGAGAAGCCCGACTATAACCCCGTAGCCTTTCGAGGCTGCATGATGTAGTAGTCGCACCGTCCTATTCCCACAGCAAGCGAACTTGTTCCGCAACTCATTGTAAGAAGCCTGGTACATGTCGTCCTCCTTAAACCCGTGCTTAAGCAACAATTCCACCATGTCCCACTGATCCTTCATTGCAGCCTTACTCAGCGTTTCGAACATGTCCTTGTCAGGCACGCCATACTCCAGAAGAGATTGCATGCCTGCTTCATGGCCCTCGGAAGAAGCCTGCTGCAGCGCTCTTCCAACTGACCACCCACAGTCGCTCACCAGCCAGCCGATGACGGAGGAATAGCCTTCACAAGCAGGAAAACAATGATGATCAATGCTTTTACTTGCAATAAATGACCTAATAGCATCAGTATCCTCGCGGTCAATTTCCACCCCGGTTTGCAGGAGAAGATCGATATCGTCAATGCGGTCGAAATGGATAGCTCTTTGAAAGAGCTTCCTAATGAGTGGAATAAACTCCTGGCGAGCTGATTCAAGGTTTCCAAACACAGGATTGTCGAAGTTGTACATGGGTTGGGTGGCATACGCTGCATAGTTCAGTAGAGCAAGCTGGGACGACTTCAGGAAGTCGAGAATTTCGTTATGAATGTTCGAGTCCTCAGTTTCCCACCCATCAAGCTGCAATCCCTCTAGTTTCTGTGCAATCTGTCCATTGATATATTTGAGATATCGGAGGCATGTAGTTGCAATGCTTTCAATGCTCTCATGCTCAAGCATGTGAAGCGAGGATGTCGCAGGCAGTTTGAATAAGAAATCGCGGACCGTTTGATGGATGAACTGCACAATCCCATTCTTGACCACCAGAAAGCCCCCACACTTGGTTGAAACCATCCGATTCGCCTGATCCAGTGTTGGAGCTCGTCTTTCTTCTAATAAATCCAACGAAATATCGAGCGGATCAGACACTGCAACAACGACGGCTTCGATTAGTTCTATGAGGCTAAGGGGGCGACTTGAATGCGCAACCCATTGAAGCATCCTCAAAGTTTCCGCGTGCTCTGCCGTTCCCAATTTCTCCAGCATAAGAGCATACAGGTCATCCAAATCCTGAGGAAGATATTCTAGCTTTCGTTTGATTTCGAATAGCGAGCAGCCATTATGAGCCATGTCTTCCAGCTCATTGAGAACCAACTTCACCCAAAGGAAAACACCGCGTGACCGCTTAACGATCATATGATGAATATCTTGCACTTTCGTGGTGTGGGCGTCAAGAATTTTATTTATTTCTTCCATCCTCTTCGAAGTGAAGCGGTCTATATCCTTTGTTGTCTCTTCTTCCAGCGTGATCGTGATGTATTTCTTTAACACACTTGTAATCTTTGGTATGGGGCGACTGGCAATGAGAATCTTCATGACCAAACCGCTGCCTTCAGAGTCACAGACACTAGACAGTAGATTCAAAATCTCTTCTCGTTTTGGCTTGTCCGACTCGTCCATCGCGTCAATAAGCACATAGATCGTCAGTGGGAGGCGGCACTTCGTTTTGATGATGCTAAACGTTTTCTCGAGTAATTTAAGGTGCCAGTGTTGAGGGTCCTGTTGCTTGAAGTCCTCAAATTTGCCTCGATAGAAGTCCCACATATCATGGCGCATACTCAATAGTTGATACAGCAAAGATCGCAGCATCCATTCGTGTCCACGCTGGGCATCTCCGCCTCGTTCGCTGTAGAAAAAATCAATAACAATTCGCTCAGATCCATTTTCGGTATCCAAGTCGGGTGGTCTGTTGTCGAGGTCCATACGTATGTACTTCATCAGAGTTGACTTCCCACTTGCTGGTTTTCCTTGCAACCTGCACACACGCCATCGATCATCTTCGACTGAAAGTAAGTACCACGGAAGAAGCGCACCACAGAAGCGACGAAGATGTGCTGTTTTCCCACTCTACAAACCCCGGGTGCTCCCGGATCCATTTAAATGTGCATGCGTCCCGTTCGGAGATGTTTAGTCGGCGCGTCTGGTACTCCTGGAAATACAAACTCCTGAGACACTCTGAAATACTCAGTATAGACGACCCTGGGGAACTTGGGTTGACTGACCCTCTAGTTCCTGTAAGCGCCTATGAATTTCCTGAAACGATCCGACTATAGCCTTCGAAACCGTAGCATATGCATCTTCGCGTGGGGAAGTATACTGACATATCCCAAAGTGATCGCGCGGGATAGCAAAGAGACGTTCGTTCGGAATCCCCAGTGTTGCAGATGCTTCATCAACCTGCTCAAAAAGCTTTAGCGAGGGGTAGCGCAAACGGCTGTGAAACGCAACTTACTAGTATCTTCTTCTTTGTGGGATTCTGTTCGTACATCGATACAATTTGAACTGGCATTGTTTGACGCTCGAAACAGCTGGAAATATTTGTGAGCTCCTGAGACTTTGGTTCCAGAGCCTTTAGTAAATTTCGTCGGACACCCCGTATGGTCATGACTTTAGCAAGATCCTATAGGTACTGTTTCGCCGCATCCTCTGACCGCAAATGTGGTGTTCCCATGAATACCACACTTTTCATGCTCTCCTTAATTTCACCGTAGTCCTGCTGGAGATTTTGAGCCATGATAAGCACCTAGAACGTTAGGCCGTTAAGATAGCATTAGACATCATCTACACACCTGCTTGGCAACAAAGCCTCCCAAACTATGAGCTATGATAACAATTGGGACTCTGGTGGTTTCTGACTCTCGTCGCGTGTGATGTAGCTCGTCCAAGAGTTGTCCAGCGAAGTTATGAATTTGAATGGCCGAGTCCCCAAAAGCAACAGATGCATCATATCCAAAAGTTGAAATTCGGAGTTTCATGTGCGCTACATCGGGGTCCTCGGGAAGGAAATCCCTCAGCCACAGGTGGACTCCACTGGCGCTAGTAAACGTCCCCATTCGGCCGCCGCCTAGTCCATGGATAGCGACAATCCTACAAAAGTCAGCTAAGCTAAAGGCCGCCTCCACGACTGCACTTGTCAATACTCGATTTCGGGTTCCATCTTGGAATTCGGAGAAGGGTAGAGTTGCAAGAGACCGAAAGGTTCGTGCTTTGGCTTCTTCATAGTCAGTTATATGTGGCTCGTTGGGTGTTCTGCTGGTACCTTCTTGCTCCGACTGAACCACGGAAATCGAATCCGAATCCCAGAAATTATAGGTCGCTTATATCTAGCCACGGAGACCCGGTTGGCAAACCGTTCCCACATTGTGCAAGGTAGATGGAAACTCACCCGATGAACCGCTGCCCATCATTGAAAGTCGGGTTGTGGAATTCAAAGTGCGTCGCGCCTTCGTAACGGTTGCCCATTGTATTAGGCTGTCACTTTTAGTCGTAGTTGTGTTCCCGCTAGTACCTGACCCGTTGGTAGTATTGCGATCCTGGATGTACACGATACAGCGCGTCAATCAGGCTAAAAGAGGAGGCTCCGTGTATATTTTGAACGCGCTACAGTGTCGTCAATATGTTCAAAGGTGGATAGGATTCAGTATGTAGAAGGGAAATGGTTTGACGAGAAGTTCAAGCTTCATCATCTAATTCTCGTAGAAGTGGGGTATCTAACCGCCAGACTCAAGTCCTCACTCTGCACACGCGTCGCTGCATGGTTGGCTGCATTCCACAATGCCTAATAGCATCATAAATTGCGGTAGCACAGGCTATCTTGCATGCCACCCATTTCAGTAGATACCGAAGAATTTCAGTTAACTCGGTACTGCACTTGGCAACCAAACCTGCTCAGGTGCATTCTAGGACAATTCAGGAGCGATAAAAGTTCCCCTAAGAACCTCACCAAACGAATTCCGGCACTGGCAATCCCAGAACAGGGAATTACTGGTCCGTGCAAGTTAACTGAAATTCTACGGTAGTTATATCTTTCCAGCGATCGTTGTGAATAGCAGACAGTATTTCTGATAAGCCTTTTCGCATCCAAGGAGTGGGGGATTTCAGGCGGGGTATGGGGTGGCTCGTCTCTAGATTTTCAGGTGTAGAGTACATTCTACTTACAGGCCTTTGTGGTACAGTACCAATCAATGCAACCGGCCTGAATAAATAACAGGTGCTCACTAAGCGCTGTTTGTTTCAACGTGCAGCTGCATGCAATTGTATGACCCCACGCTATAAGTACTGTCTGTGGGTGAAGTGAATCCCACGACAGATCCCGACACTACCCTTAAGCAGCTAACTCATCCAAAACCGACAATCCACAACAATCAAAAAAATAGCCCGCTTAAAGTCAGAGTATCAACTGCGACAATACTTATATCAACTCACTAAATTAAGTACCTGGTAAAGTATTTGGATCTCACCTCGGCAGATACCTTCCAAAAGCTGCCATGGGGTCAGGTTGTAGTCGTAGCAGCCGGGATTCCTTGTGAAACGTAGCCACGTGGCCCTTAGATATGTTGTACCGACCCAAATAAAGCTCGTCTAGGCGTTTATGAAGGAGAGAGGAAACGTTTGAGGAAGGTGACACTTGTAGAATAGATTGCTTGCTTGTGTGCGAGGCTTCGAGTACGAAGCCTAATATCATCGTGCCAAGCATGCACTAAATACAAAAGGCATGACACGTCATGCAAGAAGTGATACCCGTACTTAATAATCATCTCAACACTCCTCCAGGACGGTTATCACGTCCTCCTAATCAAAAAGAGAAACTAAACCAATCAAACGTTAAGAAGAAATCGTCGAACATAAACTATACCCAAAAACAAAAGGGAAAAACTATTCGTCTAAACCTCCTCCGAACTAGATTCAATTTGTCTAAATCTCCTCCAAAACAGATCCAATTCCAATCATTCCCATCGACATGCACTGCTTCAAAAACGAGGGCTTTGAGAGCGCCTTCGTGAACATATCCGCAATCATTTCGTCAGAGGGAATGTACTCCATCTCAACTTCTCCATCCCGAACCATATCTGCAGCCAAATGATACTTTGTGGCGATGTGAGCGACTGCCGTACCTCGATAAATTCGTCCTTTAATACTGGCCAGCATTGATTGGGAATCGGTGAGAATCTTCGGCTTGCAATCGATCCCGAGTTCGTCCATGAGGTGGATAATTTGTGTGAGACGCATGCAGCCGACTCCGAATGCATAATACTCGGCATCGGTGGTGGATTGGGCAGTCGATTTCTGCTTCCGAGATCTCCAGTCGACCGCTCCTCCGAAAGTGACGATCAATCCGGATGTCGATTTATAATCGTCGGGGTCTCCAGCGTAGTCAGAATCGACATAACAGACAATGTTGTTGCTTTCTCCTCCGATCCGGAGCTTCCAATGCTTGGTGCCGTTCAAATATCGAAATACCCGTTTCACAGCTACCATATGCTCCTTGCTGGGATCGTGGCTGTATCGGCTGAGAACTCCGATTGCATATGCGATATCGGGCCGAGTTGCAGTCATCGCGTACATAAGACTCCCGATCATCGATTGGTAAAGATTCTGATCGCAGGGTTCTTCGTCGGGTGTGCGCTTGTGAAGCTTTGTTGCGATTGGGGTCGCGACTGGTTTCGCCTTGTCCATGCCGAACTTTTCCAAAACCATCTTAATGTAGGCGTGCTGGTGGATGTCGATTGTGTGGAGATCGCGATTGCGCTCGATATTCATGCCGAGGTAGAAGGAAACGGTGCCAAGGTCGTGCATTTGGAATCTAGATTGCATCTGCTTCTTGAGGTCAACGATCAAATCAGTGGTGGCAATAATAAGCAGATCGTCAACATATAAAACAATCGCTGCAATAACCGTGCCTTCGTCCTTATCGCGAAGTATGAAGAGACCTCCATCGACTCTCGATGCCTTGAAACCGATTGAGATGACATAATCTCTAAATGTGCCGTACCAAACGTGAGATGACTGTTTTAAACCGTATAAAGACTTCCGAAGTCGCAGAACCAGTTTCTTAGTTGATCGTTCGGTGTTTGACGCGGATAGGCGAAAGTATCCTTGCGGTGGGTGCATATATATCTCCTCTTCGAGGTCAACGCCCAAGAAAGCTGTGCAAACGTCCATCTGGTGAATATCGAGGTCGTACTTGGCAGCAATGGCGAGTGCAAGTCGTACATGTCCGAGGCGCGCCGTAGGTGCATAAGTAGCCTGGTAATCGATGCCTTCAATTTGGTGATTTCCTCCGCAGACCAGTCTAGCCTTGAATCGCTGAACATTTCCGGTACCATCGCGCTTGACTTTGTAGACCCAGTGGCTTGGAATCGCTTTTCGACCTTCCGGAAGCTCCATAAGATCTCCAAAAACCTCGTGCTGGTCGATTGCGCTCAATTCCTCCCGCATAGCCGTATCCCATTCGTCAGAGTGTGGGGACTCCATTGCCGCTTTATATGATTTCGGATCCTTGATGCCATCGGGGGCTGGAGGGTCGGAGATGCAAGCCGCCGCGAATATGGGAATGAAAGAATCGTCGTATTCTTCATCGTCGAGGGCGAGTTGTGAGGACTCTTGCAATCGAATGCGACTACTGCGAGTTCGGCGAGTGCCCGCGGGTGGTTCCCAGGAATCTCCAAGAGTGCTGTCGCGATCGAGTCCTGCTAGCTCCCGAGTTAAAGTCGACTTCTTTGATCTGTCAATCGGCGGGGATGGATTCTCATCGTCTTCGTGGCCGTCGTCCTCATTATATTTCTCGAAGTCTGATGGGAATCGTGACGTTCGGAACTGGCTTCTCTATCTGGTCGATTAATGGGTGGATTCGATGCAAATGGCGGGGGCATATCGATTTCCTTCTTTTGCTGTGGCTCCTCCGAAGGTAACTCGTGTCGGTAGAAATGCTCATTTAGGATCGCTTCGTCTGCAGCATTCGGTGCTGTGTATCGCCGGTCTTCTCTGAAAATGACATCTCTGGAACGATGTAGGGCTTTCGCAAGTGGATCGTACACAAGATACTGCTGATTCGATATGGAGTAGCCAACGAAGATACCCGGTGTCGCGCGATAATCGAGTTTCTTTCGTTTCTCTTTGGGAACATGGACAAAGGCCAAGCATCCAAATACTCGTAGGTGCTCCATCGATGGTCTCTTGCCGTGCCAGGCTTCATATGGGGTTTTACCGATGACCGATCGAGTTGGCGTCCGATTCTTGAGGTAAACAGCGGCTTCGGCAGCAAATGTCCAGTATTTCTTTGATAATCCAGCATCGTCTAGCATGCACCGAACACGTTCGAAATCGTCCGATTCGCCCTCTCAACCACTCCATTTGACTGAGGTGTATATGGTGTAGTCGTCTCCTTCAGGATTCCCTCCTCTTTAAGGTAACTGGCGAACTTCGATGTGTATTCGCCTCCTCCGTCGGTGCGAAATCGTAAAACTTTCTTTTCCGATTGTCGTTCCATGAGTGCCGACCATTCTTGGAACTTCTCCAAGGCTTCCGACTTGTGTTTCAAAAAATATGCAGTTGTATAGCGTGTCGCGTCATCGATAAAGAGCAGCATATATCGTCCCCCTCCGATCGCTGTTTCGATGGGCCCGCAAATATCCGAATGAACTAGCTGAAGTGGTGTATCCGCACGGGATGTCGAAGGGGTGAAAGGCTTCCTCGACATTTTGCACTTAATGCAGCTCTCGCAGTCGCACTTCCCGGTCAATTCAGGTGCATTAGTGACTTTCGGAACCAATTGCAAAGCTTGGAGGCCGACATGTGCCAAGTCCCGATACCATAATGATCTCTTTGCTGCATCCGGCCGAAAAGCATGCCCAGTCGACTCAAGCGCCAAAAGACAACTGTTAACATCTGTATCAGTAAACGTGGTTGCTTCCGAATGGATATCTCTATCGAAAACGAATAATCCGTTGACTTGAGGTGACGTGGCGATCAATTTGCCGTGGCAATTGTAGCGATTCAGGCCGTAATGATTGATCACTTCGATTCTCACATTTTTGTCCATGATTTGCGATTGGGAGATGAGGTTGAATGATCCTGGCAAATGGATCACATGCTGTAGGACGATGGACTCCGTCTTTCTATCAGGCAGTCGAGTTGTCAATCTAACTTCGCCATACCCAGCTGCATAGAAGATGACGCCGTTGTAGCCTTTGACTTGTTTCATCTTTGAAGGGTATGCGATGTCGTTGGTGAACATTGAACGTTGGCCTGATATGTGTATGGTACAACCGCAGTTGATGAACCAATCGTAAGCTGAAGTACTGGGGCCTGCGGCCATCCAAAAGTGGTCAACTGTCGTTGTAGAAGTCATCGTATCAGTTGTGGTCTGCGCTGCAGTGTCGGGCTTCGGTGCTGGAGGGTCGCCGCGTTTCTTGCTTGGGCAGTGGTGAATCACATGGCCTTCCTTCTGACAATGGTAACATATCGGTTTGTATTTTTCTTGTCCGCCTTGTCGCCCTTGTCCTTGTCGGCTTGCCTTTTTTCTTGCCTTGCCTTTGCCCTTCTTTGCAAACAATAGAGCATCGCTGTCAGACCCTTCTCACGCTTAATTGTAGACTCCTTTTCGACCAACTTGGTGACGAATTCATCGGGTGTCAGAGTTGCAGTCGTATTCTTTAGCCATCATCAACTCGAGAAAGAACTTCCAATCGTCGTTCCTCAGGATTCCACGAAGTAGGTAAAACATGTGCTCTTCGTTGGTCATCTTGCCAATGGTCTTTGCATTCGCGGCTGTTGATGATGATGGCTCCGAACAAAGGTTGTAATCCTTGACTTTCCGATCGATTCGTGATTCGTAGGTTTTGACGTCGCCACAGTCTTCGAGTTTAATCTGTAAAAGCTCCTCTCGAATCTGAAACACATTGAGCTTTAACTTTGACTTGTATGCGGCGGCCAACTTCTCCCTTAGTGTCTGAGCATTGTCGATATCCATATACGACGCTTGCAATCTTGACTCTATTCCGAGTAGTATAGTCGATCGAGCTGTACCATGCAGCTTCACCTACTCTTTCATCGCGGTCTTCCTGTGCCAACTTCTCTCCAGCGGTCGCGCCTTCCGCTGCCTCCTCCGGCTTCTCTTCATCACCCGTAACAATCCCGTAGACCTGCTTCTGCTCTAGTAGCAGAGCCATTTCGCCGGACCATTGCTTGTAGTTCGTACCATTGAACTTCGTGATCGTGATGCGGTCGATGTCATGATGGGCGGTAGCGGTAACGGTGGTAGCAATTGCAATTATCTCTCAAGCGCGTCAGTTATGCTCGTACCCAATGTACACAGGCTGACGTCCAGTAGCCGCCGTCAAAAATACGGCGGGATGAGGGTAGAATGCTTAGCTGCCTCAGGAGCGATTCTCTTCTGACTTCCGTAGGTGCAACTTCGCGTGTCGTAATTACGATGCGCAGAGGCTCATAACCTGTTGAACGACCCAAATAAAGCTCGTCTAGGCATTTATGAAGGGGAGAGGAAACGTTTGAGGAAGGTGACACTTCTAGAATAGATTGCTTGATGTGTGCGAGGCTTCGAGTAGAAGCCTAATATCATCGTGCCAAGCATGCACTAAATACAAAAGGCATGACACGTCATGCAAGATGTGATACCCGTACTTAATAATCATCTCAACAATATTTACACCCGGCCCCTTTACCAACTCCACTAATCATTGTAACCACACCCAGCAAACACGAGGTGTTCTTCTGGTAAATGGTCAACCCATTCCTAGAAGCAGAAATAGAAGCAGCAGTCCAGCAGATTCAAGACAACAACAAACAGGTGAAAGATCACCTAAGTAAAAAACCTCGTTCCCGTTTCACAGCAGCCAACCTGCTCACAGCAGCATCTCAACATCATCGTCAAGATGTCAGAAGGATCATCCAGACCAGCACGCGATGTCACGCTGACCAGCGAGCTACAATTGGAGTTACGAAATGTAACAGCAAAAGATACGACAATTATGAGCGAAGCACAACTCCGGAGTCACATCCAGGATATCAACAACGGGCTAACAGCTTTAGCCCAACTCCCAACCACCAGCAGATTGAGCGAATTGCAAAAGGAACGGCAGTCTGTGAAAGATGCGGGAGCACGGATATCGGAATTATTGGCAGACGGAGAGAAAGTTATTCAGGAGCGGAACAATTTGAAGCAGCAGTTACAGCTAACACAGCAGGCATTAGCATCAAAGGAAAGAGAAACTCCGGTGTGCAATCATGAAGGGATGGAAGAAAAAATCCGGAACCTAGAACAGCAGTTGGAAGAGAGGGATCCGGACTTAGCAGAAGTAAGACAAAACCTGGAAGACGCCCAGGCACAACTGGAGATGTTCAAAAACTTAGCGGAAGAAAACCGACTACAGGTGATCCGAGTTTTGAAGTTGACGGATGGAAGGACGGGGGAAGTAAAGGAAAGAGAAGAGAGGGAAGAGAAGGTAAATGATATAGCCAGCTTCTCGGGAGAAAATAGAAAGGAACTCCGAGGATGGAAGGTGCAGTTAGCCTTGAAGATAGCCGGAAAACCGAAAGCATTCAATACGGAACAAAAGAAGTTGAGATACGCGGTTGGATGTCTAAAGGGTGTAGCACTGGCACAGACAATGCCACGATGTGACGAGATCTCCGGAGAAGTTAAGCCCCATACCCTGAAGGATCTGGTTGACCTGCTTGACCTAGCATTCGAAGATCAGGACAAAGTACAAACGGCCAAGAGGGAACTCTTGAGACTCAAACAACGAGACCGCGAATTTTCTCAGTATTACGCAGAATTCCAGAGATACATAGCAGATGTCAAATGGAACGAAGATGCCCAACTGGACGCGTTAAGACAAGGGCTATCCAACGAACTTAAACACTCCCTGCAACATATCGAGGAACCAGGGAGTATCATCCATTTCGTCAAGCTATGTTCGAAACCAGATTCGCAGCTGAGAAGGCGAGCAGCAGAGAAGAAGTCTGGAAAATGGGAAGGCTACAAGAAGTCCGACCCAACGACCAACACGACATCTACCCCAGAAACAGCACCAGCAGGATCAGTTGCAGGGTATCATGGCCCCGCACCAATGGACCTGTCAGCAGTCAAAGGAAAGAAGATTATACAGGAGGAACGCAAAAGACGCAGGGAAGGAAGATTATGTATGTACTGTGGAGACAGCAGGCATTTCGCGCCATCATGCCCAAGGAAGTTAAAGGCAGCGTTAGGGCAAACGGAAGTATCACCGTTCAGGAAAGCAGCAAATGAAGGAGATGCAGACTCAGGAACAGGAAAAGGAAAAGAAGTGGAGTCGGGAAAAGTTTAGTCCAGTGCAATAAGGATGGCAATTGCGCTGGAAACGAATTTCCTTTGCCAGTTAATGCTTGTTTGGTATCTCGCAGTTTTCTATATCAAGCGCAGAAATAAAGGAGTCTTCTAAGGAAAGCAAACACCTCGTTGTGAAATGTTCGCTGAAAATGGAAGACAAAATCATTGATACCCACGCTTTGATAGACTGCGGAGCTACTGGAATAGCATCTATTGACAAAGATTTCGTTCGCCATCATCAGTTACAAGAACAGGAATTAAAAGAATCAAGGGAATTAGAAGTTATAGATGGAAGGCCGATCGAATCAGGAACAATCACAACCATGGCTAAATTAAATTTAGGCATACGCGGACATTAAGAACAATTACCAGCATTCGTTACAAAATTAGGTCATTATCCAATTGTACTCGGATTGCCATGGCTACAACTTCACGATGTCACAATCAAGTTTCAAAAGAAAAGAATAGGATTCGAAAGCAATTACTGTCAAAACATTGTCAACCTCATTCGAGCGTATGGGTATGGGGCAATCATATGGAAACAACAGAACCGGATAAGATGCAACTGGACATATGCGCAGTAGCAGCAGCACCATTCATGAAACGCAACAAGAAGGAGAAACTCAAAATATACGCGGTAACTCTATATGAAATCAATAAGGCCCTAGAAGTCAAGGATCTTCAAGAGAAACCGCTGGAACAGTTAATTCGTAAGGAATATCATGAGTTCCTCCCCCTTTTCAATAAGGTGATCGCTGAAAGACTACCTCCACACAGACCATACGATCATAAGATTACCCTCCAAGATGGTTTCACTCCACCCTTTGGACCAATTTACAGTCTGTCAAGAGAAGAATTACAGGTCTTCAAGGAGTGGATTGAAAAGAACTTGTCAAAGGGATTTATTAGATCGTCATCATCACCATGTGGAGCACCAGTTCATTTGCACTAAAACCAAATGGAGGGTTACGGCTATGCGTGGACTACAGAGGCTTGAACGAAGGAACAATAAAGAATCGATACCCATTACCATTGATTCAGGAAACTTTGTTACGATTGTCAAAGGCCAAATGGTATACCAAGCTGCACGTTCGAGATGCCTATAATATGATCCGAATTGCAGAGGGAGATGAATGGAAAACAGCATTTACAACTCGTTATGGCCTGTTCGAATCTTTGGTTATGCCTTTCGGACTCACCAATGCACCAGCATCCTTTCAGGAATTTATCAACGACACCCTTCGACCATTCTTGGATATTTTTGCACAGCGTTTTTAGACGATATTCTTATTAACAGTGATAATCTAACGGAACACAAAGAGCACGTGAGGGCCATAATGACAATATTAAAAGAAGCTGGACTATACCTGAAAGCCGAAAAGTGCGAGTTTCATGAACTGGAAGTCAAGTATTTGGGACTAATAGTCGGGGTAAATGGAATTGGAATGGATCCAGAAAAGATAACAGCGGTCAAAGAATGGGAAGCACCCGGGAAACTCAAGGAAGTTCAGGCGTTCTTAGGATTTGCCAATTTCTATCGAAGGTTTATAAGGAATTATAGCAGGGTGGTTCAACCGTTAACGAAACTCACCAAAAAACTGGTATCATTTTATTGGGGCCCCGATCAAAAGAGAGCATTTGCCGAATTGAAGGAAGAATTTACAACGGCACCAGTCCTGGCACATTTCGATTACGAAAAGGAAATAGTTCTGGAAACCGATGCATCTAGCTACGTGTCTGCTGGAGTACTCTCCCAATACGATGATCAAGGGATCCTTCATCCAGTAGCATTCTTCTCCCAAAAACATACACCTGCGGAAGAGAATTACGAAATCTATGACCAGGAGTTGGGAGCCATCGTTCAAAGCCTAGAGCAATGGAGACCGGAATATGAAGGGTCAGTACATCCAATTAAAATACTGACAGACCACAAGAACCTCGAATACTTCATGACATCAAAGCTACTTAATAGAAGACAAACAAGATGGTCCCAATTTCTATCCAGATTCAAGTTCAAGATTATATACCGCCCAGGAAAACAGGGTCCGAAGCCCAATGCACTCACCAGAATGCCAGGAGACATTCCTCCGAAGAGGGGGGCAGAAAAAACCCAACAAATCGTGCTAAAGACAGAGAATCTTGATCAGAGAATAAAAGGGGATTGGTGGTAGCATTCGCGGAAGTAGTCAATCGGACTAAGAACGAGGTCGGTCCAAATGAATTATGGAACTGGATCCAAAACGTTTGCAAAGACTGCCCGTTTGACAGCAGCGAAGGACTATGTATCAACACAACGGAGGTGGTCAGTAACGAAGTATCAGACAAACTCCAACTGATCAAAGCACATCACGATACACCAACGGCCGGACATCCAGGACGAGCAAAAACCCTCGAACTTCTCAAAAGAAATTATCAATGGCAAGGAATGAGATCAGATGTAGATAGATACGTAAGGAACTGCCATGTGTGCCAACGTAGCAAGGCAACGCATCAGAAGATCCATGGATGGCTCAAACCACTGGAAGTACTGCAACAACCAAGGAAAGACCTGAGTATGGATTTCGTAGTGGGATTACCGGAAAGTGCAGGGCACAACGCCTTATGGGTAGTAGTCGATAGATTGTCAAAAATAAATCATCTGGTTCCATGCCGAGAGGATACTGATGGCAAGAAGTTGGGCGAGATGTTTATACGAGAAGTGTTTAAATTACATGGCTCACCGGATACTATAGTATCGGACAGAGGACATCAGTTTGCCTCGGAAATCTGGAGATGTGTTTGCGAAAGACTTGGAATCAATCGCAGGCTTATCGACAGCCGTTCATCCACAAACCGACGGTCAAACGGAACGAATGAACGCCATTATTGAACAATATCTCAGAGCCTTCGTCAATTATCAACAGGACGACTGGGCACAGTGGTTATCCATGGCAAAGTTTGCGTCAAATAATCACGCCTCGGAAAGAACAGGATGTTCACCATTCTTCGGCAATTACGGATTCCACCCAAGAATGACCTTCAGTCAACATCCAGTTCAAAATGGAATCGATATCAGGGAAGTCAATGCGAACACTCTCTCCCAAAAGATGAATGATATCTTCGAACAGATGAAGGCCGAGATGACTAGAGCACAATCCATTCAAGCGGAACAGGCGAATAAACATCGACGAGAGGGAGTGGAGATAAAAATTGGGGATCGAGTATGGATGGATGCCAGGAATGTTACAACACAACGACCAAGTAAGCAGCTGGACTGGAAACGCCTGGGACCTTACGACGTTGCGGAAGTTGTTAGTCCATGGGCCTATCGTTTGCGATTACCCAAGGACCTTCACATTCATCCAGTACAACCAATCTCCCGTTTGAGCAAAGTTTCGGAGGACCCTTTACAAAGACAGATCGAACAAGCACCACCTCCAGTTATCGTGGATGGAGAAGAAGAATACGAAGTGGAACGTGTTCAGAATTCCAGGGTGTTTTGAAGACAGTTGCAGTATCTGGTCAAGTGGAAAGGCTACGATGAAAGAAGCTGGGAACCAGCAGTTAATGTGGACGAACTTCAAGCTATCGATACGTTTCACGCGGAACAACCTGGCAAACCCGGATCAACAACCTCGTAGGTATTCGGCTTAAGGGAGGGGGAGCTACTGTCACGGTTGTGTCGAGTGAGGATCGGAGCAGGAGTATGGATCGATGAAGAGGTTATGAGGAATACGAGGGAAACAGGTTTTATGGAAGGAATCAGGTTTGTGATAAAAGGGGAACAGGTTTTTATGGAAGGAATCAGGTTTGGGATAAAGGGAAACAGGTTTTGATAGTTGCATTGTAAATATGGCGTGATGGTTATGGCGGGGTTTATGAGTTGAAACGGTTGCGTACATAGTCGGGTGAGGTTTGGATGTATTTTGGAACGAGTGAGCAAAGGTGACGACGGTCGCGTTAGTTGTATATAAGGATGCTGGATTTGCGGAGGATAGGTTTGTTCTTCACTCGTTCTCTAGTCTACAAAACAATCAGTAGCTTCGGCACCAACCTTTGTTCACTTCTGTGATTCCGGAATTCGAGTCTCTTGCCTGTTACGCAGTACCCGCGATCACTGCACCCCCATATCCGCCATCTCAGTTTGGTTTTTATAACCCTGGAACTCCGATCCTTGAACCCCTGACACATTCCTCCCAACGGGCGGACAGAAAGAACCAAGCAAATCATGCTAAAAATGGAAAACCTCGAGGATAAAATACACCAAGGGCTAATTGTAGCCTTCGCAGAAACAGTCATTTTGGATAAAAATTCTGGAAGTTCCGATGAGCTATGGAATTGGGCGAGAGACGTATGTCAGCAGTACCTGTACCACAGCTCCAAAAGCGCAAGGCAAAAATATCAGCCACTAGCAATAATCAAATTGCAGCAGGCCCAACCAACAATTGAGGAAAAACTCAAATGGATCCATGAGTGCCAAGATTCACCCATTGCAGATCACCCAGGTTGAGCAAAAACCTACAACCTGCCGAGCCGTGGCCATTCGTGGAATCAGATGAGGAAGGATGTGGACAGCTACATATGAAATTACCACACCTGCCAGAGATGCAAAGCATCCCACAAAAAGACCTGCGGCGTGTTGCGGCCGTCAAAAGTACAGGAGTAATTATCAATGAACGTGAGTGTGGACTTCATAGTTGGACTATCAGAAAGCGAAGAGTTCAACACAGTATGGGTACTGGTCGATCGCCTGACGAGCATGCCATACCTGGTACCCTGTACTGACAAGATGGATACAAAGAAGGTGGGGAAAATGTACATTAATGAAGTGTTCAGACTGCATGGATCGCCCGAAACAGTGGTGTCGTATCGAGGGCCGCAGTTGTTACACCTAGCAAGTTCGCAGCAGGGTCACGTACGATCACATGCGATTTCCCTGATGAGATGTCATCCGCTATCACTCGTCCCGGATGCCAGAGCCAATCGTTTCCGATGGCTGACAAACGAGCACCCACACTATTGATAAGCATCGATGGCTAGCTTGTGGCCGCGGTCACTTCCGCCCCGAATCACCGACAACAAACTGACAGCCGGCTGACAGCTGAATGGCATCGGGCAAGAAGCTGACAACAAACGGACAACCGGCAAACAACTGACTGGCGCCAGTCAACGGCCGAAGACCTGTGAATACGTCCCGACTCTGAACAGCAGAGCTGCTCTCTATCGACAGAGGCCTATTCATCTGGAGGTCATCAGATCGAAAGGATACCACTGGTCTGGAGGCACAAGCCCGCGAGCTTGATGTTGTAAAGGATACCGATGGTCTGATTATAATCTAAAAACGATAAAGACAATAGAGGATCAAGAGATGGAGGACCGCGGTAGTTGCGAAATGTGCGGGCAGTGGTTCGAAGGTGGTTACGGTGCTGGAGCTCTAGAGAAAAGCGTAGTTAGAAGTATTTGTTAGAAAGCAAAGAAAGAGGTATAAAGACCTCTGAGTTCTTCGACGGTAGAAAGGCATCAACCTTGTCAGGGAGGAGAACAAGCCTTAACAATATACGCATTGAAAAGCTATTCTTTTCGTTCAGATTCTTTTAGTGATTTTCACATCCCAAGCGAAGCTTCTAATCTACCTGCAAAGCAGTCCCGAATTAAGTCTGGATACTACTTTGACCGTGTAAACCTGGAGTGACGCTCCCGGTGTTATATTATATTGTTAGCAAAGAAACGCTTCCAAGGAAGGTATTCTTTCTACCCACACTGATACATCAAGCCACCTTGATGCCATACGACTACAACTGTCACTGTCGAGTCAACTTCTTCGATTTAGCTGGAATCCCATCACAGCTTGCAGAACCAGAACCCCTCAACTTCTTCGATAGCATCGACGCTCTCCTCAATGAAGTCGAAGAACCTCTGGAGCATTACTTTTCGGACGCACCTGATACGCCGTTTCCGTGGAACCTCTAATGGACAGACGCGGCCCGACAAGGAGCAGGCCTAAGTATCGACGATCCAGTCTTCGCTGATCATTGGACTAGATACAAAGGCTTGCACGTAGATTGCAATGATCAGGACGTGTGTTATTGCGAGCACAACTGCGATGGAACCCACATAACGATCGGCAGAGCAGCAGCCGCTATATCAACCATCGTCACAGCCATGTACCATTGGAATTGGTGAATGGATTGGGACGAAATACCACCATTGTTTCTATACCTATTCCCACGTTGTTGGTCCTTAATTATGTACGCCTCCCACCCAGACTACAAGCCGTTGGTACAACTGCAGCAAAAATCCGGAGCTCGATTCCACTTCTTTCACACCACCCATGTTGAGCAATTTTTCGTCGTCCTATAATGGTTGACTCAGACACCAGCATGGCGGACGCCTACACGGTGGTTAGAAGGGAAAATGTGTTGACCCTATCCAGCGATAAGGATAAGCAGGTGACACAATACCAGCCCATCACAAGAAAAGATATTCCGGACTGGGTTATTGAGCTTTTGGATGGAATCAACGGGGAGCTCGGACAAATGGACGCACTTATTCAGGCAGCAAGGGAGAAAAATTTCGAGATACAGATGGCCCTCCCAGGATTGGCCAAAGCTTACGAAGGCCTCATCATGAAACACAACGTGATTTATGAAGCAGTTTATTTAGGAGTAGAACAGATGGAAAGGGCTCAACTCGAGAATCATTCCCATATAGTTATCCAATCCCAAGTGTTTGCGGCCAACGTCCAAGCAGCCTTTGTTCTGATGAAGGCCCAATCTACCGAAGATTACGAAGAGCTGCGGTAAGCCTTCGGCGAGCAAATCCAACGTTTTTGAAAAGCCTGGGGAACCCTTTGAACTCTGCTCGACAACAGGGAATGAACCCAAGAATGCCTTGCCCTCCAACTGCATACCCAATCCCAGGAGCTGGCGGATGTTCGGATGAAAGCCCAAGAAGATGGCGAACGTATGTCCGGGCAATAAGCCAAGTCTCGTCAGGATGCAAACAGAATACAGGAGGATGCGCAGAAAAAGGCAGACAACGCAGAGAGGGAAAGGAAGGCGGCAGAACGACACATGAAGAAGGACTTTGAGCGGAAATTGAAAGAGTTCACTAGGGCTTTGCAGACGAAGCTCTCAGATAAGAGAACAAAGAAATCAGTTCGCTCACTGGCCCGGTCAGTATTGACACCAAAGGATGGGGACACCAAGCCTGTTGAGCAGGTGTTCCGCCTTCGATAAACCGTAAGTAATGGCATTGGAATATGGATCAAAGAGGCTGTGACTCCAGAAGCAAATGGTAATGGGGAAAGCGCAGGAGGCGTTGGAGTAGACCCCCCAGGTGACTCCGAGTCTTCTAGCTCCAGCTCGAGTAGCTCCAGCTCTTCTGATAGTGGAGACGATGTTCTCCCTCCACTTCCATCACCAGGAAAAACGGACCATTGAGAACCACCTACGCCACGACCTGCGCTACCACCACAAGAACCACCTCACCCACCGAAAGCTCCAAATTCAGCGAAGAAGCAGAAGATCGAGCTTCCCTACAAGTTTAAGGGAGATCCAACGGACAGGTCAGAATCCTACCGCCACTGAATTACAGGAGTGAATCGCTATCTCAGGAACTTCAAAGACGAGTATAACGATGACGATGATAAAATCATCTTCGTAGGAAGTATTCTTAGAGAAAAAGCATTGACCTGGTACAACAACCGAGAAAAACATCTTAGGAAGCATTTTCAGGTTCACACATGGTCGGCATTCACTAGCGCTATGGAGAAACAATTCATCGACCCAGAGGAAGAAATGGAAAGCCTCCAAAAAATGAAGAAATTGCAGTACAAGGGAGATATCCAGGACTACATCGTACAGATGGAGGACTTAATCTACCATGTCTGCTTATCATGGAATGCATGGCGACAGGCTCTACACAGCGGACTCAACGAAGAAATGAAGATTCGAATATCCTTTTTGAAGATTACACCAAACGGTATTGCAGAATACGAATTACTGCTCAAACAAGTCGGCCGCGCATATGAGAGACGCCTGCAAAAAAGGCACCAGCACAACGATTACAATCCCAAAGACAAAAAGAACAATAAAAAAAAGCGTGATGATGTTGGTGATGATAAGGGGAATCAAGGAAAGAAGAACTTTGAGAAAGGTTCTGACTCCAAGAAACCTCAAACAGAGGAGAAGGGTCCTAAGACAGTCAATACGGACAGAGGCGAAGCCCTGAAAGGCATTCCAGAATCTTGGTTGCAAGGAAGAGCCAACTGCAACAAGTGCAAGCGCTGCGGTTCCTCTGAGCATCGATGGGTATTCTGTAAGAATGCCATCAAATTCTCCTCCAGTAAGAAGAACAAGAAGGATATGAAGCCTAAAAAGGAAACTTCGATGCCAGAAGTAACCACCTCTTCTTCGAAGCTAAAGCCCAGGAGTCTGGCTGACCAAATTACGAAACCGGCAGCAGCCTCAAGCTCACGAGTGCTTTACAAGGTTGACTCCGATGGCATGGAGATTGACGGATGAAACAAGTTCCTTTTGTCTTCCCTTTGTTTTTCCTTGGGGATTGCGGACTTTCCTATGGGTTTTGAGGTACAGATACCTCCGGTTTAGGTATTTATGGATACAGATATTCATATTTCTTTAGGATTATATGGGTACAGACATCTGTGTTTCTTTTAGGTTTTCATTGGGGTTTTACCAATGCGGTCATTGGTATTATACCTTTTCGATATTCAATATTCCTTCGTTTCTGCTGTTCAAGAAAGGGTGCCTGAGGATGAGTTCAATACTCGAAATATGCTGGTTATATAGCATCCAAGCGTGACTAGTGACAAACGATTACCATCAAACTTGATCATAACTCATTTACCTACACATCAATCACAATCACGACCCATTGCGGCCATAGCTGTGTCGAAAGGCAGTTTACGATGGTTGTCAACCGAAAAAAATCGAAAACGCAAGGCTGCGGCCAGTGCACCTCAGCCTGTACCCAAGAAATCTAAACAATTACAACCTGAACCTAAGACGGGTTCAAGACCCACAGTACGCATGTTCGCAAGCTTTCGAGACGAGAAGAACGTCCCTGTAAGAGTTCTCTTGGATACTGGGTGCGATACACCTATAATGTCAAAGCAGTGGGCCGATTCACATGGGGTTACATTAGTGACTCGAACGGAACCAAAGATAGTCGAAACCTTTAATGGCCAAAGAATAGATGGAGCGGGATGGCAGTACACCTTCCCCATTACTCTGCAGTGCGAATCTCATTATACCAAAAAAACCTTCGAAATTGGTCCAATGGAGGATTCGTCTGATATCATGTTACCTTGCTGGTGGATCGTCAAACATGGAGCACTCAGTGGAGTTACTGAAGAAAATGATAAGCTCCAATTTACGTCGAAACACTGCCATCAACATTGCACAAAGGCAGTGGTTGCTTCGTGCTCGATCGAATATGACGATTGCCTATTGAAGTTCGGTACCGATCCTCGATGGATCGGGGTTATTAGTTCAATGCATGTCAACACGGCACATGAAATTGAGATCGATTGGATAGAGCAAATTCCATGGCAATACAGAGACTTCGAAACATTATACAACGGAGAAACAGCCAATGCTCTTCCGCTTCATCGATCCTACGATCATGCCATTGACTTGAAAGATGGAGAGCAACCTCCATGGGGTCCCATGTACACTCTCTCAGAAAAAGAGCTTTCGGTCCTTAAAGAATATCCGAAAGATATGCTTGATTCTGGAAAAATCCGTCCTAGCAAGTCACCAGCGGGTGCACCCATACTCTTGGTTCCAAAGCCACACAGAAGAGGCTTACGATTGTGCGTGGATTACAGAGGTCTAAATGGTGTGACGATTATGAATCGATATCCATTGCCGCTTATGAATGAACATAGAGACAGGGTTGCTGGATCGATAATTTTCACCAAAATTGATTTGAAGGCAGCATTCAACCTGATTCAAATTAAACCCGGTGATGAATGGAAAACAGCATTTCGTACAAGAAATAGACATTATAAATGCCTGGTTATGCCCTTCTGATTTGCGAACGCGCCTGCTACATTCCAAGATATGATGAACGAGATCCTGCGAGATCTAATCGATCATGGAGTAGCAGTGTATATGGATGATATACTCATCTATACAGAAAACGCAGAAGAGCATGTGCGATTGACTCGAGAAGTCCTTCGTCGATTACAGGAAAACAACATGGCTATTGCACCCGATAAGTGCAAGTGGCACCAGAAGCAAGTTGAGTTCCTCGGGTATCTCATATCGGGAGCAGGTGTCAGTATGTCAGAGCACAAAATTGATACTATTCTCAAGTAGGAGATTCCGGAGTCTGTCAAGCACGTCCAATCCTTCCATGGATTCGCCAACTTCTATCGACACTTCATTGAAGGATTTTCAAAGATATGCCATCCCTTAACGGAGTTAACCAAGAAAACAAACGAGAAGTTTAATTGGAAAGCAAATCCACAACATCAAATTGCCATTGATATGCTGAAGAAGCACTTTACCGAGGCTCCCATATTACGACATTTCATTCCTGTTTAGCCTCTGATGATTGAGACTGACGCAAGCGATTTTGCAATCGGCGCAGTACTCCCCCAAGTCATTGATGGACGATTGCACCCTATAGACTACCACTCTCGCCAGATGGATACAGCCGAGATTTACTACGAAATCGATGACAAAGAGATCCTCACCGTAGTATCCGCGGTCAAAGAATGGAGACGTTCCCTCGACGGTGCAGCTCACCAAATCAGTGTCTTCCCCGATCACAACACTGTCGAATACTGTATGACCACGAATGTCTTCAATCAGAGACAAGACCGCTGGGCTCAAGAGTTCGGGGGATATGTTTTAAAAATATTCAACCGACCCGGTAGTGGAAATGGGAAACCGGATGCATCATCTAGGCGTTCGGAGTACTGCCCTGAAAAGGGGGCAGGTAGTGCCAAATAAAACGAAAACCAGCCGATCCTCCGTGTTCCGACACCCGATCAGTTGGTAACTTCTGCTGGAGCAACAGTACAAGTACTGTCAATGAGGTCACGACGCGAAAGCATTGCGATTTGTTCTGCAAAGATGTGAGCGATCCCAGTAGTCAAGTTCAACTCATGGCTGTTGGAAGCAGTGGTCAGCGCCGCTAATGACGATGCAGCATGGCAAGAAGTGTATGTCCGAGCAATGGAAGGAAATCCAAGCCCAGATATCTCGTTTAAAGATGAAGCCCTTCAATTTAAAGGCCGACTGTGGATTCCGGACAATCCGCAGTTGAAGAAACAGATATTGGATGCGGAGCACGATTCGAAGGTGGCTGGACACATGGGGTACGACAAAACAATCGAGCTGGTCAGACGAAACTTCTTTTGGCCGGAAATTGAGAATTTCATCGAGGTTTATGTGCGCTCATGCCCAGAATGGCTGAAAAACAAAGCGGCTCGTCATGCTCGCTACGGTCCTCTACAACCTCTCAAATTAGCATACCGCCCATGGGACGCGATTTCCATGGACTGTATCATCCATTTACCGGTAGCAGACGGATGCTCACCACATGGATAATCGTCGATCGCTTTACGAAAATGGTTCACTTCATTCCATTGAATGATGGAGAGAATAAAGCTACGGACTTGGTCAAAATCTTCCTGAAAGAAGTATGGAGATTCCATGGCCTACCATCGAACATAGTGTCAGATCGAGACTCTAGGTTCACCTCCTCGTTTTGGTCCTCGTTGGTCGAAGCTCTTGACATTAGTCAAAAGATGTCTTCGCCATTCCACCCTCAAATGGATGGGTAAACGGAATGAGTCAACCAAACGCTGGAATGCTATCTGCGGAATTGCTGCAATCATGAGCAAGGCAATTGGTCCGAGATGTTACCGATGGCAGAGTATGCTTATAATAACTCTCTCACCACCGCTATGGGAATGTCACCGTTCAATGCAAACTTTGGATTTGATCCTCGAACGAATTGGCCCATCGAAGCAGAAGCAAAGGATCCGGCAGCTAGGGACTACGTTCACTAGATGACCAGCATGCATGCACAGTGCCGTAAAGGCTTAGAGCAGGCACGGGAGCCAATGGGGAAGTACCATGACTGGCGTCCTGAGGAACCTCCGAAGTATTCGGTTGGCGATCTAGTTATGCTAAATGGGAAGAACCTCAAAACTCGAAAACCATCTAGCAAACTAGATGCGAAGCTTCATGGACCCTTCAAGGTCTCGAAGGTGCTCTTGCCCACTGCTATTAAGCTTGAGTTACCGAAACAATGGCGTATTCACAATGGATTCCATGGATCACTCATCGAACCTTATCGACTCGCCACCAACCCTGCTAGACCTACAAACGAGCTTGCTTCAGCCAGCAAACAGAATGAGCTTGGTTATGATGTTGACAGCTATGAGTACGAAACAGGCTATAAAGTTGAGGAAGTCATGGGCAGCCAGTACAGCAAGGAACGGAAACGGGTTGTATATCTGGTCAAGTAGAAGGAATATCCGGAAGAAGCAGATTGGACTGGGGAACATTATGAGAACTTCGATGACAAGAGACTGTTGAAGGAGTATCACAGACGGAATCCTCAGGCCGCGAAGGATAACAAGATTAAATGAACGGTTGAGCTAGTTCCTTTTCCCCACGAAGGGTTTTTAACGGCTAGCAAGACAGCAGACGAAAAATTTGGTTTTCAAGGGCACAAGGGGTGTAATGGCGGCCGGCCAGCGCCGGGTAACCGCCCGGGATATAGTCACTTCGCGGGAGTGCAATTGCACTCCAGCGATCATCTTACTTTACTTACCTTACAATGATATGACTTCATCACTTATTCTCGTGTGCAACCGTATCTACTCTTACTCTGGAGTACGGAGCTGTACCGGCCCGTACCCGTCCTTACACTATGATCGCTCTTAAGTTATCGGATACGTTTCGCTCACGGAATTCGCGATCAACCCCTTTTTTCGAACGCGTCACTACACGTACAAAGACATAAAAAGAACTCGAAAAACAAGCAATTATACACTCAATTACTTTAGAGAAGTCATCTAGAACTCAATTCTATGTCGCTAACCTTTGTGAGAGCGAGAAAACTTTACAGGCATCGGTGGTGGCTACCGGCCGAGGCAATTGATCACCGGAACTCAGCTGTTCCGAAATCAGAAACAAGGCGGAAATTAATACCGATCACCATGCCGAAGATCACGATCTCAACCGCGATGATCACGATACTCGAAGAGGATTATAATTGGCATACCGGAGGTGCTGGCCGATACACACTGGTTATATTGAACCCTACAAGTCGCAGGAGCGATAAGTACCGATAAGTTTACTATCCAATTGACCTGGTTGACGGTTACAGAGATGATTCCAAGAAGATTCGGACGTTAATCGTTTCCGTGAATCACATTACTGGCCACGGTGGCCTTACCCCTGAGATTACCTTCACGAAATCGTTCAACGAGAAACCGTATACGCACGATCGATCAATTAGTCGGAAGACTAGGGAAGGCCGCGGAGCCGTATCAAAAATTCGTCGATTCATCCACGAACGATCGAGTCTGACCAAAGTTATCGACGATACACGCGTTCGATCAAGCTCATTTGACGATTACCTTTTACCGAACGGAGCGGAAGCTCTGAAACGCAGCAACGGAGCGTCAGTATTCCACGAGCACGGGAGTGCATCTACAGAGAACGATTAAACAAGCACGGAAGTGCATCTACGGACAATGATTAAACGAGCACGGAAGTGCATCTACGGATTAAGATTACACGAGCACGGAAGTGCATATACGAAGAATGATTACTCGAGCACGGAAGTGCACCTGCGGAGAATGATGGTACATACGATCGGAAGATCGCAACTACCTCTCTACCAGATGATAGTTCTATGCGTGGTGGATCACTGGTTCACCGGGAAGTCGAAAGATCATGATGCCGCCCAAGGCCATGATCGACACTTAAGGGCCAGCTGGAGGGCCTTGACGCCAAACTTTACTTTTCGAAACCTACAAGCGCTGAGACATGTTAAGTATACCCAATTGAGTTTATTGATTGATGCAGAGACAATTCCGGAGGTCAATTGGTCTCAAGAGACGCGTCACCGGCGTGATGGCCACACCCCCGAGAAGTCGTAATACGTTCGACGAGATCATTCGCATACGAGCGAACGATCCAAACAAGTCAAAATGCCATCGAAGGCAACCTATTGAGCAACTGCAAGCGCTAGCAAAGCCTTAATCGACCTACTTTTACAGCGTCGATTTATTGGCTCTACGATAGTTACCCCTAAACGCGTCGAATCATAGACGATCCCAACGCGAAGTCAACGACGAACGAGAAGTCGATACGAGCTATCATTGCACGACATACAATTGCGTGATCAAGTTCACTTGACGATTACTTCCCTCGAGCCAGGCGCAAACTACAGAGCGTCAGCTTTCCACAGGCGAACATACGCAGAACGATTGCGCATGTGAAGTGCACCTACAATTCAAGGCCTACAGTGCAAAGATGGCCGAATGCTATGAGATTTACCTCTTTTACGGATGATCGAAGCACTAGACTCCACACATATGCCGCCAATGACAACTACAACCGGATTCGGCTCACGTCACAGCTGAAGTTCGAATTCGGGATCAACAAGGTGAAATGCAATCCGCGTACCAGCACTTACCGACTGCGGCGCGACAAGCATCCTTATGTCTCCAAGGCCTGTTGAGAATTTCAGCCTAGCAGACGAAGCAGCGGACAACGGCATCCTTGGGTTTGATGGGTGTTCGATGGAGTCTGCGAGGAAGCCGACACACGGCAGAAGGCGAGGGGAATAGCCGAGTAGTGATGATGAAGGTTCAGTTCCTAGAACATCTCGCACCGGTTGACAAGCCAATGGCTTACCAGAGGTTGACGAACCAATGGTGAATTCCTATCGGCACCAATTGAGTGTACGAGTGGGAGTGGGAAGTCCTCGCAGGTGGATTTTGGCCACCGGGGGTGCCGCGGGGATCCTAGGTTCCTCCCCCGGCTATACAATTAATATCTCTATGGACACCAATTGGAGTGCTCCAGGAGAAGAAGATTATGTGCACTTGGAAAAGACCTCACGGGCAGATACGGGGCAAGAAGCGGTTCCTCTGGAAATTCATTTTTTTTGGAGTTACTGCATATGATGACTAGCTAGCGTGCGGTTGTCATGGCATTTGTCCACGGAGCGGACGGTGCACCAGGTTGCTGGGAGCTACGGTAGAGCGGGACCTCACATGATGGCACCCCTCGTAGGCTGAATGGGCGAGCAAAGAGCAGCGGCGGTAGTTGCGGCAGAAGAGTGTACCAACAATGAGGACCTTGAATGACTGCTACCGGCTCGCCGAGTCAAGAAGGGAGTACCGGACGGCGGGGGTTCCCATCGAGGATAACTCGTTATGACAAGGGCTCCTGGTTTCCGCGACATCTACCGCTCCATCTTTTGCATTATCATAGCTAACACTTGTGGAGCAGGTACGGTGCCTTACTGATCGATATGAGCCCGTACGGACGTCGAGGATAGTCGCACATGGAAGACCATATGTACCCCGAATTGATTCACACAATGAGAAACGACTGCTAGGCGGATGGCAACCTTGACAACCACCGCTTATGCTGTCAGCGAAGCCTTATAAAACTGAGAAATTTTGGGGCCACGGAATGCGAATTCACAGTGTATGTGCAATCGCACACACTCCCGAGAACTATAATAAGAGTCACTTGCTATATGCAACTGATTCAAGGTTTGTTTGAACCTCTACTCTCTTCTTTAAGAAACTCTTACTTTAGATAACACGCAACGAGAATACAATCACTAGTATCAGCGAAGATGGCAATCGAAAGTGCCGGAATGAATGAGAATCAACGAGAATCGATAAGAGAATTGACATCACACTCGATACCGTACCCACCGGCATAATCAGAAGTCGTCGACGGAGCGCCGACCTTAAAAAAGAGGGGATGGCCGTTCCGGAAACCGAGAATCCACCGCTACTGCAAACGAAATCCGCACCGGAAGTGCTGGAACGACACATCATCACCACGAAGTGCACCTGTCATACCGCAGACGTCAAGGGCACCAGGAAGTCAATGAGATCACGCGCAAGTGCACCAGGGAGTTCCAGAAGTCATCAGCTACGATGCTGGTCTCCACCGGAAGCACCACCGGAAGCACCACCGAACGGATCGAATGCACAATCGCCTGCAACAGACGATGACAATGGGATCAACTGTACCCAGTACAAGCGGCCGGAAGGCCAGACACATCAGCAATCGAGATGTCAAGCTGCGCGGAATGTGAACCGACTAAACTCCTTAATGGACGTATGAGGAGGATACTGCAATAGGGCTTCAGAGCTGAGAGCGCAAACGCACCGAATTACATGGTAACTATAACCTTGTACGGTATGCTTACGAATTCGATGTATCAACGAATACTACCCTTTAAGAGCGGTTCATTGGGCTTCCCTCCGCCGCGCTCAGTTGAAGCGGTTCTTATATTCCATCAAGTGAGAAGAACCTCTCGAAAGCCAACGATATCCGCCGAAGTTCGCGTCACAGTCGGCAATGACTTCTACTGATATGAGCACCCTTCGAAGCCACGATGCTAAACCGTTTTGGGATCATGTCCACGAGCATGACCCTATAAATAGTACTTGCCAATCCCCGACTTTAGTGGGTCCACGAATTCGGAAGTCGAAAGCATGAGAACCGGAGAATGGATGCCTTGATGCACCTAGAACACAAGCATACTTTTTTACTTTGTGAGTACTACCTTATGGCACGCTTACGAGTTAGATACCGCAACTCAAATGAGTATATACGAATGAATGTCGATATATGATGGCTGCAATGAAGAGTTAGAGCGAAGCCGACACAAATCAACCAGCCACCATCGGATCTGCAGCTGAATGGCAACCACAAGTCAAAGACAAAGAACATCCGCATAGCCGATATACGAGTCAATCTAGAGCCGATCAATGAGACATACGATTAATGCCGAGCACGGAGGCTATCACCGACGAGGTCTGCCGTGGGCTTGGAAGTTCGGAGTCGGAGAAACTGGAAGTCCACTTGGATATTCGGAACCGTGGATTCGAAGGTTTACTCGAAGGTTTACTTGATGGTGTACTAGGATCTGAGCTGCACCTGATGCCGAAGCATACTTGTTTGCGTGCGACCGAAGCCTCGGAAGCATGACCTGTCATTCAACAGCTATAATCAAGATGAGTATACCCATTGAAGTCAATTGACTGCTGCAGAGACTATTCCGAGACGAATCAGAGGCCAATCGGCCCGAGAGATGTGTTACAGGCCACGGTGGTCACCCTCGAGACTCTGAACCGTGTTCAACGAGAGAAATCATATACGAACGATTGATGGCGGAAGCCAATGATGACATAAGCTCCACCGAGCCGGCACTACCGGGAGCAATGGCTTGGATCCCGAGGGCCTTGGACTCGGAGTTATGGAGAATCTGGAAGTTCTGTTCGGGAATGCACTCAGAGGCGGACTTGGAGGATTCGTGGTTCAACTGGACGTTTCCTTCTGATGGTTTACATTCTTTCTCTTCTCTTATTGGATCTCGGCCCGGTACAAATGGCGTCGGCATGGGGTTCACTACCTACCAATGGAGGTGGAGTTTCCCCGTGCGCCGGATCCACCGAAAGGTCACCCTTGAGCGGTACCGATCGGTTGCGGGATTTATGAGGCCGTACGAGGGCGTACGAGTCTGGATCTTCTTTCCTTCTCTTCTAATGTACGGTATAGCAGCCCAGGGGGTCTGCAGCTAGAGAGGGGGATGATGTAATGGCGGCCGGCCAGCGCCGGGTAACCGCCCGGGATATAGTCACTTCGCGGGAGTGCAATTGCACTCCAGCGATCATCTTACTTTACTTACCTTACATTGATATGACTTCATCACTTATTCTCGTGTGCAACCGTATCTACTCTTACTCTGGAGTACGGAGCTGTACCGGCCCGTACCCGTCCTTACAAGGGGTCATGATTTTCCAGATCAAGAAACAGATGGATCAAGAAGATGAAGTTGGTTTTCAGGGCACACGGGGTCACGATTTTTCCAGATGATCAAAAGAAAGAAAAAGAAAGCAAAGTGTCTTAGCTAGACGCAACCTGATTGATCAATTCTGCTTTCTGCCATATGTCTCATTTGGAGGTAAGCAAACTGATTTGTCGATTTCGCTCGAATGTCTCTTGTTGGTCGAAGCAAAATGGTCCGTGCGGATTCACTATGTCAGGGGTTTCAAATAATTCACTTCATCGCGCTGGATCATGTTTCGCCAAAGGCAACGAAGAGCAGATTAGTATGAAGTATGGTCGTTCACAGACGAACTCTCTAAGAGAGGGGGCTGTGTTACACCTAGCAAGTTCGCAGCGGGGTCACGTACGATCAACCGCGATTTCCCTGATTAGATATCATCGGCTATCACTCGTCTCGGATGACAGAGCCAATCTTTTCGGATGGCTGGCAAACGAGCACCGACACCATCGATAAGCATCGACGGCTAGTTAGTTGCCACTGTCGCTTCTGCTCCGAATCGCCGACGACAAACGGACAGCTGGCAAACCGCTCAATGGCATCGGCCAAGAAGCTGACATCAAACGGACAACTGGCAAACAACTGAATGGCGCCAGCCAAAAGCCGACGACCTAATAATACGTGCCGACTCTGAACAGCGAAGCTGCTTTGTATCGAAAGAGACCTATTCGTCTGGAGGTCACCAGATCGAAAGGATGCCACCTGTCCGGAGGCACAGGCCTGCGAGCTTGATGTCGTAAAGAATACCGATGGTCTGATTCTAATTTAATAACGATAAAGACAATAGAGGATCAAGAGATGGAGGACCGCGGTAGTTGCGAAATGAGCAGGCATTGGTTCGAAGGTAGTTACGGAGCTGGAGCTCTAGAGAAAAGTGTAGTTAGAAGTATTTGTTAGAAAGCGAAGAAAGAGGTATAAAGACCTCTGAGTTCTTCGAGGGTAGAAAGGCATCAACCTTCTCCGCGAGGAGATCAAGCCTTAACAATATACGCATTGGAAAGCTATTCTTTTCGTTCAGATTGTTCTAGTGATTTTAACATCCCGTGCGAAGCTCCTAATCTACCTTTGAAGCAGTCCCGAATTAAGTACGGATACTACTTTGACCGTGTAAACCTGGAGTGACGCTCCCGGTGTTACAGCAGTTCACTTTCAAGTTCGGGAAACACCTCCGCGAGAGATTTGGAATTGAACGAAGATTCTCAACTGCATTCCACCGCCAGCCGGACAGCCAAACAGAAACAATCAACGCTGTAATGGAACAGTACCTCCCGAACTTTGTAAATCATCAGCAGGACAATTGAGTCCGGTGGCAGCCATTGGTGGATTTCGTAGCAAATGATGACACCTCAGAGACAACTAATTGTTCCGCGATCTTTGGCAATTATGGTTTTCACCTGCAAACAACATTCAGCCAACATCCAATTATGAATCCCGACAATATTCGCAAGGTAAATGCACAACAGAGGGCCCCGAGGATGGAGCAACTTTTCAGCGAACTCAGAGCGGCGATCAAAAGGGCCCAAGCCGGACTGTCCGGACACGCCAACAAATTACCAAGTCTCAGAATGGAGTTACAAATAGAAGTCAGGATATGGATGGATGCCAGGAACCTATGGACAGCGCGAGCCAGTAAGAACCATCACTCGAAACGTATTGGACCATACAAAATCACAGCGGTCATCAGTCCATTGGGCTATAGAGCCAAGCTACCAACTCAACTGCGCATTCACGTTGTTCATCCGATATTGAGATTGAAAAAGGCCCTGCTGGATCCTCTGCCGAAGCAAATGCAAAAAACAAACACCACTGGTAATAGTGGACAGAGAAGAGGAGTATGAAGTTGACTGGATAGATGTAGTAGTATGAAATAGCGATGGTGTATCCTTGTCTAAGCGAGCAATGTCTACCCAGGCGGACCCACACACTTTGTGGGTACGCATGCATCCCCTTCTGGCCCGTGCCCTCCACGGAGCCGCACCTGATCTCAATCTTTCCTTCTACACATTACATCCTTCCCAAGAAGTTCGAGATACTTCTCCAAAACAAACACTCTGCTCGAAAACAAAAGAAACTCACATGCCGCGACTCCTCAGCATATCGGCTAATACAAAACACAAAATGTTGGAAACAAAAGAATAAACCCACTTGTTATCGACTCCACAACAAAGTATAACCAATGGCCATTGACTCCGCGGCCTGAGCCCTTCCTTTTCCGTTTGACCTTTGTTTCACCCCGTCTGTGTTGCTTCTTGTAGTCATTCAGCATCTGCTTTGCTTTTGAGAGGATGACAGCTGGCTCCCATGTCATATCGTCGTCATCATATCCTTCCCAGTTGATTTGATATTCGTAGCCGCCCTTGACGCCAGGTTCCTGCTTAAGTGACACAATCGCCTCAACGACATACGAACGTTGAATTGTACCATGTTGTCCCTCGCTGCTTGTACGGTGGGAGCAGGTGCCTTTACTCGTGTTGAATCGGCGATGTATTTCTTGAGTCTACTAATGTTCACTGTATGGTTATTAGTCACATCTGTTGGCAATTCTAACTCGACTGCGTTCGGTCCTCGTAACCTAATGACTTTGTATGGCGCAGCCCATGGATGCTGCAACTTCCGACCAGAAGGGTCTTGGCTGGCGTATGTAATCGGTAGGTCTTGAGTATTCAACATCACATTGTCTCCAACCTGGAGGGTGCATGGCCTTCAGCACCTGTTTGCTTCCGCCGTCTGGCGATCTTGTGCCATGCGGAGGCGGTCCTGGGCGTCGAGCAGCGAAGCCTGCAATCGGTCAAAGAATGCTGCGCCTTCCAGACTCCCCATATCGTCGTGCTGCCGTTGACCCGCCACAAAGTATAATGGAATAGACGCTGTATATCCAAGGTCTAGTTCAAATGGGCTTCGATGGGTAGATGAATGCGTAGATGTATTGTATGCATATTCCCCAAGTTGAAGCATGGTGTCCCATTGGTCTGGATGGTGAGTGGCGACAGCCGGTAGATACCCCGTGAGCTGCTTATTCGAGATATCCGACAGCCTCGTCGTTTGTGGGTGAAACGCCATTGACATCAGCAGCTTAGCCTGGATCCTCATACTGACTTGCACCCAGAAATCCGACGTAAAGCGAGTGTCTCTGTCACTGACAATCTCTTGTGGGACACCATGAAGTTGGATGATAGCATCCAAAAATAACCATGCCCATTCCGCGGCGTCAATGGTCTTAGTGCCTGGCAGCCAGTGGGCCCATTTTGAGAAGTGTTCCACGAAGGTCAGAATGCAGTTGTTTCCTCTCCAAGATGTCAGCACATCAGTGATGTAATCTACCCCCACCCATTCCCAGCGGCCTCGTGCGACTAGTAGTGGTTTTAGCAAACCCGCTACTTTCCCAGCCCGTTGATTGACCTGTGCGCACATGTCGCAGCCTTGTGTGTAGTCTTGAACTCCTTTCCACATCCCTGGCCAGAAAAAACGCTGTCACACCACCATATATGTATTTGCTGCTGGGAAATGGCCTCCCACTGCAGTGTTATGTACTTCTTGGAGAATGCTGTTTCCTAGTGGTGTCAGACTGTAGAGCCGATGCGGCGCGTCCTTGTGTCGTTTGGGGTCCTGTTTCTGGAGGTCTGGGTAGAGTAGGCCGTCATCTAGGGAGAATCGGTGACTGCAAGCCAATGCATTTCATACTGTGGCCGGAGCGGATGCTGTCGGCATGTGTACCTGGCTGTCTTTGGACACCAGTATTTGTACCAAAGCTGTACTCCAGTTGTCGTTCTACGTTTCAGCAGTGACTTCCCATAACCACTATGTTGAGTCCTAAATTACCGACTCCGTGAGTCGCCACTGTGACACTTGGCAGCCTGCTCGTCTAAAGTCTGGACGTCTCGTCATTGCATCAGCCGCCTGGTTCGTTGCGGCTGAGATGCAGAGGATGTCGTATGTAAAATAATGTAACGTTGCTAAGTACTCCATTTGTGGTGCTGTGAGTCGAGGTTGTGTCAGTATGTGTGCTAAAGACGTGTGGTCAGTATAGACCGTACAATGTCTATCCGGATGGAGGTGGTAGTGCCTGTTCACAACTGCGACGCAAATGGCTAGGAGTTCTATGTTGTATGTCGGGTATCACGTTTCTGCACCGTTAAGCTTTCTGTCCCAAAAGGCAATGACACTGGTCTCTCCATCTTGTCGCTTCTGTGATAGTACTGCTCCGACTATATATTTACTGGCGTCAGAATGCAGCAAGTACTTGCCTCTTTCTTCAGGCAGTGCTAGCACTGGAGCCTTGCAAATTGCATCTTTTAACATTTCAAAGTCCTCCTCTGCCTCTGCATTCCAAACAAATTGCATGGTACTGACGTCCTTTAGCTGTTGTTGATAGCGGCGGCCACCCATTTTAACTTTCTTACCCATTTTGCACATACAATATAACTTCAACGCGATATGTACATAGTGCCATATGAATTTGCGGTGATACCGCATCAGACAGAGATAACCACAAACTTCTTTCGTGTTTTGGGGCCAAGGCCATTCCGTTACTGCTCTCATCATTGAATACGACGTATGCACTACTTCTTGGTTGATCCGAAAGCAGCAAAATTCAATCACATCGCGAAAACCATCCGCTTTTTGACTATTTCAATTTCAGTACAGCTTTCTGCAAAAGGTGCAGCACAATCCGCACGTTGTCCAGGTGCTCCACTCTGTGGAACTATGGATTAATACATTGTCAAGATGAACGACCACGAACTTATGTATTTCAGGGTTGGATAGAAGTAGGCAGTTCATGACTTGTATAAATTGACTAGGTGCATTGGCAAGTCCAAATGGGAGCACCGTCCATTCATACAGCCCATATTTGGCTGAGAATGCAGTTTTTTGGTGATCAGTGGCAGATATTCGAATCTAATAATAACCCGATGCAAGATCTATCTTCAAGAAGCAGGTCGAACCTCCCATCGGTTGGACAAGCTCTTCAATGTGAGGCAATGGGTATCGATTCTTTCTGGTTATGCGGTTAACTGCCCGGTAGTCAATTCTCATGCGCAATCCACCATCATTCTTGGGCACGAATAAGACGGGGGAGCTATAATGGCTATTACTCTGTTCTATCCAGCCGTTGCGTAAGGCCACATCCAATTGTCATTGTAGCTCCGCGTCTTCTTTGGGAGACAATCGATATGGAGGGCAATATGGGGCTTTCTTATCATCTTCTGGCAATATGTCGATTTTGGATTGTGGTTTACACCGCGTTGTGTCGTACGTCGGCTCTGCGAACGAACCACAGATGACAAAATCGCCAAGCATGCTTCGAAATTTGTCTGGCGGCTGCACAGGCTCAGGGTTATAGTACCGTACCCCAACCATGAATGCCTGGACCACAAGTCGATGGGACATGCGACAGAGACATATCTTGCTGATCATTGCAATACCCATAGCGCAGACTAACACATTGATGGTGTCCTTGTCTGGTTCGGTTTCCGGTCGAGAATTACGAAGGTAGTTGATTTGGGCTGCCTTTTTCGTGTCTTTCCACGGGATTTCGCCTTGAGTTGTATACATTTTGTTTGTTCGGTGATCGATATGATAGGTTCTGTGTATATCGCGGACCCAGAGATTCCCGAGTATGATGTCAAAGCCTTTGACATCGTATTCTGTGAACAACCCCGTATATGCGTAGCCATCATCACCTAGTTTGAGTTTTCGGCGTACCGGTTGCCTTCTTTCTATGCCATCTCCCACCTTGTCATTCGCTGTCTCCACAATCATCCAGCCGCCATGTCTCTCTTCTAACACTGCATCTTGCTTTTTTAACATTTCCACAGTGTCTCTTTTTACATAATTGTCCAATACCCCGTCATCTTTGGCTGTTTTAGCTGCTACAATACTGCATGTGTCGTAATTCCTTTTGAACAGAAGCTTTCTAACGAAATGTAGAAGATCTATGTTATTGTTATCACTGATTCAGAGATAGTGATAACCAGTCAATTTTTTCATTGTAGAAACAGTACAAGTAATTGTTTTAGAATTTGGGAGTCGATTCGCAGCCAATCGCTCCGGTTGCCATTTTCCAAGCTCGTGTTCGCCGAATCATCAGTTAAACAATAGGTAGTGCTTAGGGTCTCAACGTTTGTATGTGTGTAACAGAGCAATAATCCCTGTCAGATCCAAAATCTGAGTGGCAACGGCTCCGCAACATGAAAAGCCAATACAGTATATCTGAGCATAGATTTTTTTCGCCCATGCCATAGAAAATTGTATGGCAAACTACTACAGCGTATATCTCAGTACCATGTCGCGCAACAAATACACTGCAGTCGTGATGCTGTCAATTCACAGGTCAACAACAACACCACAAATAATAAAGAATTCGTGTGCAGTGTATCAATACTAGATTACTAGCATGGGATTGATTTGAACGAATTTGGAAGGTCTGTAGTGTTGTGGTTGTGTAGATTTACGGCCGGAAAGAAAATTCGCGGAGAATCAAGCGAATATAGTGTGTCTGCAGATCTCAGCATGGATTTTTTTCGCCCTTCCATACAAATTTGTATGGGGAAACAGGCTTGCGTACTTTTCAGAACACAAGTTATTTTTCATTACATCGCAAAGCCGTACAGGTCGCTTTCAGGCTCTTTCAGACTTTCACTGGCATGAAAGCAAATCCTGATGGTTCCAGAGTGGTGCCTACTTTGAAAGGGCAGCGAACTTTCAGACATTTAGCCGGCTTTCACTGCGTTTTTCCTTTCGCGCAGTTACACTTACTTGAATATCTTTTATACTGAAGCTCTGGCCTGCGTATGAGGCTTTTGCTAGCGGTGATGGTTATCTCTAGCCAGCATAGAATTTGTGCAGAGTATATTAATACTAGATGACTAGCCTAGGAGTCATTTAAATCAATTTGGAATGTTTACAGTGTTGTGGTTGTTTAGAAACATGGCAGTGAAGAAAATTCGCGGAAAACACTATACTCATGTATGGAGTGCACCCGCAGATCTCAGCATGGATTTTTTCGCCCTCCCATGCAATTTGTATGGGGAAACGGGCTTGCGTACTTTTCAGAACACAAGTTATGTTTCATTTCATTGCAAAAGCATACATGTCGCTTTCAGGCTCATTCAAGCTTTCACCAGGACAAAAGCAAGTCCAGAAGGTGTCGGATGGGGGCCAGCGTTGAAAGGGCAACGAACTTTCGGGTATTCCGCTGGCTCTCGCTGAGGTCCTCCTTTTACGCAGATACACTTTTCAGCTTACATACTTTCATACTTACATACTTCAATGCTTTCCTGTAGATGAGGCTGCTACACTACACTCAAGGTTATTCCGCACAGTAAACATAAGGTTTAGTGGTCAGCCAAGACGTCACAAGCTCAGGTCAGCGGTATAGCATACTTTTAAGCTTAGCCAGCAGCCTAGTTGGGGACTTAACTCAATTGTAGGGCCATTACCATCACCATTACCGTCATCATCACCGGCATAGAAATCTAGCAGACGGTCGATTATCACCATACCCTCACACTCACATTCTTCGATAAGGGTCACCCTCTTCCATAATCACCCTCTGAGCATAATTCGTACTATTCTTTGAATCAGTTCCGCCCATGGCAAACTTAGCCGGCTTTCGCGAAATTCTCGTATTCTCACTATACAATTCTTCATCCTCAAACAGTATGTCTAGCAGCAAAAACTATCCAAGTTCAAATTATATATACATACATTCTGGATAGTCATCAACATCACAATATCATCATTTGATTCATGCCACTCATATTGTAATCCATCGGTCATGCATTCCCATAGCATCACCCTCGATCTTCGTTCAACCTCACCTTGAACCACCCTGACGAGATTCCTTCAAATATTGTCAGATAGTTAAGAAAAGGGCCTGAGTAGATCAGATAGTCAAGTTATACTCACTCTGGCTTCTGTGGCTTCTCTGGCTTCATTGAGTATCTGCCTCAGCATCATTTCAATACGACCCATGCAACCCTCGAAATCTCCCATCCTCGTATCCACCTTCTTCTCCAGTCGGCCCATCCTCGTGTCCACCTTCTTCTCGAGTCGGTCAAACCTGGCGTTCATCTCCTCCTCAACCTTGTGACACCTGTATCCAGATCATAGACTGCCGTCGCAATATGTGCTGCCTGCTGCTCAGGTGGATACCTTTCCATCGTCGTCACAAATTCATTGCGCTTCATTTAATCAACCCGTGCTGTAACGACAGTGTCCACCGGCTCATTACTCTCCTCTTCTCAAGCATCAGGAATTGTTGACCTCAAGTCCACATCCTTCATCGAGTCAGTTACGTGTGTTATCGCCGTTTTGCTCTTATTCTCCTCCAAAAGCGAAGACAAACTAATATCCGACATATCTTCTCTATTATGTCGCGAGTCAATATCACTGTGAACCAGTGTCCGTATTTCCCATCAATAAAATTCCTTGAACAAGGTATATCATTACCTTCTGTTGTGTTGTGTTATTGTACATATCCTGTCTCAGTGTCCATTTCGTTGCGCAACTGTCCTGTATTCGTGTGGGTGGTGCGCAGAGGGGATGGTTGAAAATGCATTGCAACAGACAGGCGTCCCTTTTTAAAGAATCCATACCCCTCCAAGTGATGTAAACATTACCCGGCTTTGCGGTGTCCTAAAGGCCGTTTTGTTTGTTTTAATCATACTGTATTCACTCTAGTTAGAGTATGACAGACACCTAATCCCCGACACCTCCGGGGAAGTCGGCGAAATATGGAAGCTCTGCAACTGCTACCCGTCGTCCCCTCTAACAAAGAAAGCAAAAGCAAGAAGTACAAAGATTGATAAGGATATAAGAAAAGAACCCAAAAGAGAGACCACCGAACCATAGACCCCCGAAGAACCTCACTCCTCCACTCGCTTCGGCGGGAACTTCCCGACATCAGTAGCCGCCAAGAAGTCCATCACTGCTTGATCGTACTTTTCCATGGAAAACTGCTCAGAGACCTGCACGTGCTGGCATCTGCCCGCTTTCCACCCCATTGCGTCCTAAATGGTGTTGGGACCTCCAACTGTCCCAGACTCCGGTGCCAACGTACCCTACACTTCCTCGTTATACTAGGACGCTGCACGTTCGTTGCGCTGAAGTGTATGTGTGTTACTGTTACACCTAACAAGTTCGCATTGCAATCATGTACGATCACTCGCGATTCTCCTGATTAGGATGTCATCGGCTATAACTCGTCTCGGACGCCAGAGCCAATCTTTTCGGATGGCTAACAAACGAGCACCCATACTTTTGATAACTAACAAAAGCTAGTTAATGGTCTCGGTCTCTTCTGCTCCAACCCTGAATAGTGAAGCTACTCTCTATCAAACATGCAACTTACCAAATCGAGTCCTAGTTTCTCCCATAAGAACCCGAACTCTCAGAGCTTTCGTCCAACTCTGGGGTCTCTGCAGCTCTCAAGCTCTCAAGCCAGGTCTAGCACGAATTACACTCGCACTCCGACTGACCCTCGCCCTCTGCAACCAGCTGCAGCTACCGACACCCCCTCCCATGCACTGGCTGCCGAGCACCGTACGGGCAGCCAAGAGCACCATACATGCAGCCGAGAGTACTGTACGTGCAACTGTATATGCAGCCTCTCCTCTCTACCCAAGTTAACTTCTCCACTCGGCTTCGCAATCGTTGGTTAACATCTCCCTAACTGGATCTTGCACCAATTACTCGCGTTCTGTCCTGCCCTCGGTTTCAGCAACCAGCTTCAGCGACCCTCTCTCTCTCTCAATTACTCGGGCTGGGCAGCCTCAATCCCGCTCGAAATCCATCTCATCCATCACTCTTTAAGGCAGCCTCAATCCTGCTCGAAATCCATCTCGTCCATCACTCTTTAAGCTCGCTCCCGGCCCGCTTGAGATCTATCTCGTCATCGTTCCCTAAGCCATCACTCTCTAAGCCCGCTGGAGATCCATATGTCCATCTCTCTCCAAGCCCACTCGAGATCCATGTTGTTACACCTAACATAATACCCTCGGAGCGGGGACACACACGATCACTCGCGACGGCATCGGCTGTCACTAGTCTCGGAGGCCAGAGCGAAGCTTCTCGAACTGCGAAGTTCTCGAACAGCGAAGCTTCTCGAACAGCGACGCTTCTCGACCTGCGAAGTTTCTCTCTGGTGAACGAATCTAGAGTGCACCGCTCTGGCCAGAGCGAAGCAAGAATAGAGTCGCTCCGAAACTCTCCATGCAACGAAAGCTAGAGTATACATCGCTCCGAAACTCTCTACGCAACGAAAGCTAGATAACGCACCGCTCCGAACAACGAAGCTAGAGAAAGCTAATCTCTACGCAACGAAAGCTAGAGAAAGCTACTCTCTACCCAACGAAAGCTAAAAGCATGCGCCGCGCCATACAACGAAGCTACTCTATCGAACGCAGCCTATTCGTCTGGAGGTTAATTAGATCGAAAGGATACCACCGGTCTGGAAGGCAGGAACCGCGGAGTTAATGCCATAAAGGATACCAGCGGTCCGAGTATAATCTATTAACGGTAAAGATACGGTGGGCCCGGGAGATAGAGTTCTGCAGTAGTTGTGAAGTTAAGGGCATTGGCTCGAATGACCGGCGGTAGTTGCGAAAGTAGTTGAGGTATGGGAGTTCTAGAGTAAAGAGTGTAATTAGCAGTTAAGAGCGAAGACGAAGGTATGAAGACCTTCGGTTTCTTCGAGGGTAGAAAGGCATCAGATCATCGATCACTTTCTCAGCGAGGAGAACAAGCCTTAACAATATACTCATTTGGAAAGCCATTCTTTTCGTTGCGAATCTTTTAGTTATTTCCACATCCTGAGCGAAGCTCCTAAACCGCCGCAATCGAAGCAAGTCCCAAACCGAGTACGGCTACTACTTTGACCGGTGAACCTGGGGCGACGCTCCCGGTGTCACACATGTTGAGAGCAGTGTAAAGTGATTGTCTATTGTACACAGTCTAAAGATCTAAGAACGAGAGAAAACAATCTACTTATATACAGAAAAGAGAAAGCATCGCCAGATGCAGAATATCATACCCGGGCCAAGAGCGGGGAGTGCTCGGAGCGGAAATGCTCAGTCCGGAAGTGCTCGGAGCCTGCGCTATGGCTTGGTGGCTTGAGGTCCGGAACTGCTCGGGGCTGCCTGTTACTGTATGGGGAGAACTGTGTGTATAGACTGAGATACAGAGAGAAGAGAGTGAGAGAAGAGAGATATATACAGGAGGCATCAGCCCCGGTTACAGCCAGCTGTATCAGACCCTTGTACATATGTAACACTTCCCCCTCTTGCTGCGCTCCATAAAACCCAATACTGACGAAGTCAAGCAGCAAGAACTTCAGAACAGAAACCTGAACCATCCCCGGAAACACAAAAGAAACAAAGATAAAACTGCGCACCTAACACTTCCCCCGAACTAAAGTATTACGAACAAAACAACAGACTAAACAGCTCCAACTAGGAAACTTAACAACGGACAACTGACAATTGACGACAGATAAACAGACAAACAGATCCCGCGATACCGCAGACAGATCGGCCCCGTGATACCACAGACGAGTCAGCCCCGTGATACCACAGGCAGGCTCAACAAACAGACAGACAGACAGACAGACTCATCCCCGTGATACCACAGGCAGGATGGCAACACACTTTTAGAAAAGACCTCCCGAACCTTCTTCAATTCCGGCTGCTGCGAGTTCTGTGGCATTTGCAATTGCTACTGATGCATGGGCTACTCTTGCACTATATTGTCGATTCTGCTTCTGATGAGGGTGTAGGTCGCAGCAATCGTTCTGTCGATGACCGTCTCGGTTGCAGTAGTTGCATGTAAGGTGAGGTTGATCAGATTGCCATGGTCTTTTCCGATCGCGGTTGGAGTAGAGGGCTGATCCAACACTGGAATCTCCGATTTCGGTAGGTGTTCGGCCAGATGCTCGTCGGCGGTCTTCGTCTCGCAGTTGACTAACCAATTGTTCCACATCGATTTCGGAGTCTGCGAGTGAGTTGACATTCTGGCGAAATGATTGGGTGGTGGTGACAATAAAGCTTTCGTAGCTATTATCTAGACCGTTGAAAAGTACTGATGCTTCGATTTCATTACTGACTGCAGCACCAGAACTGCGAAGCTCTTGTATGTGCAAGCGGAATGCATCAAGGTAGAATTCCATCACATTTCCTTCATCACGTTTTCGATAGTCAGCAAGCTGAAGTGTAAAGAGCTTTTGCCAAAGATAGAATCGTGATGAGAATCCTTTCCTTTCATAGGTAGTCTTCAGCTTCTCCCAGAGCTCAACTGGATTGCGAATATCGATGACAGCACGTTCGGCACGTTCGTCAAGGTAGAGGAAAATAGTAGCGGTAGCTCTTTCGGCGGTTTTCGTCCCATTCGAGAGCAGCAGCATCGTTATCTGGACTGGTGGTGTTGTTGCGAGTACGGCTGCTAGAACTATTGGCTGCAGGTGTCGGACTTGGACGTAATTGGCGTTGACAAACAATTGACCAAAGACGTTCTCTAATAAGTATCATCTCCATCTTTGTTTTCCATGTCGCGTAGTTATTGCCATTAAGCTTCGGCACGAGCTGATTGTACGTGGAGGACGAGGAGGACGAAGGGTTCGACATCGTAAGATTTCGCGTGCGTGTAACAATAGAATCGGATGTCTTTATGAAGAGAGAAAGGCGACCACCGGGCTCATAACCTGTTACTGTATGGGGAGAACTGTGTGTATAGACTGAGATACAGAGAGAAGAGAGTGAGAGAAGAGAGATATATACAGGAGGCATCAGCCCCGGTTACAGCCAGCTGTATCAGACGCTTGTACATATGTAACACTGCCACCGGAGATACCACCGAGTGACGTCGAATGATCCCGGGCTAAACACCGAGTGACGTCAGACAACTATTGTCAACAATCCATCTTAATCTCTGTAAGCCCGCTGGAGATCCATCTGGTCATCACTCTCCAAGCCCGCTAGAGATCCATATGTCCATTTCTCTCCAAGCCCACTGGAGATCCATCTTAATCTCTCCAAGCCCACTGGAGATCCATCTTGTCCATCTCTCCATCTCTTGTCTTCCCTTTTGTATTCGTCCAACCGTGTATATACTGTAGATAGATATCAATAGAAACTACAATTTGAAGTACCTATGTCTGCATACCAGTTCTACTCAAGCGCCTTGGTGGTTGCGCTCGAGAACAAACAAGTTTTTCACAATGCAGAGGCTCCTAAATCTTATACCTGGGCTCCCGCAGGCTCCGGGATCGTGTACTGGCGCTCCTGGAGGGTCCTGAACCTTGCACCGGCGATCCTGGACGGTCCTGAACCTTACACCGGCGCTCGCGGAGCTCCAGATCCTTACACCGGCGCTCCCAGAGCCTTCAAAACCTTGCACTAGCACACCCGGAACAAGAATTCCATTTTGCTGATATAGAAACGATATATAGTATAACATGAGTTTTTACAAGTAGGATTAGACCTACGAATTTAGACCTTTCTACTCTGGTTGCTATAGTAATTGCTGTACAAGTCTCTTGTGTAGTCATTGGAGTTGACATACCCGAACATTGCTCAATGCGTAACCCGCGTTTCCCTTAATCACCTTCAAACCATGTTACATATTATACCTCCCAAATTCACCTATGTATACAGGCTCTCCCAAGTACGCTCTATCAGTATTACTGTGCAACAGGTTTTCCCAAAATACTTTGATCAAACTTTCAGGTATGTCTATCTCACTCATGAGTAATTAAGTTACCCGTGCATGGTCTCTGCCAATTGTCAAACTGATTAATTTATACCTACTATTTTTGAAGCTTACGTATATCTCTACAATATGCCATATATACACTTAATTATGCTCTCCCTAATTCCACTTTCAACAAATTATCATTCTACCTTAATGCCGCACATACATCCTCTAATGAAAGAATACTAAATCTTGACGGTTCATTTTGTAAATAGTCATTCTCATGGCCAAATCTCCATAGCTCTATCTTGTGCCAGATTATCTGCTGCCGAACCTCATCTACATGCTGGTGAACTACAGTCGTCCAATTGTATCTCTTTTCCGCTTTGTGGTCTTTGGGATCTTGCAAAATATAACTGTTGGGTTGTTGTTCGAGGAAACGTCCAGTATACTTTGAAAATACTGTCGTAAATCGTTGCATCCAGCTGTCTGCAATTGTTTGCCCCACGCTTTCCTTCAAAACACCATAACAGTACTGAAACAACTGCCGAAATGGTAGCTGATTCGCCCACACTCCTCTTTGCACCTCATCATCAAAACCCCAGATAAGTGCTACCTGGCTAAAACACATTTTTGTGATTTGGTTCGAGGTTCAATGATCTTCCACTGAAACCTGTCGGGATCGGCTCGTTCGAGAAGATTTCGATGACATAAAGAAATGTTGCCTTTCAGACATTCAGCCCGGTCTTCCTGACAGTCGAATAGCATGTCATTCTGGAAAAAGTCCCATACGTAGGCACGGTACATCATTAGACTGCATATTCATATATTGTCTTGCTAGTAAGATTCCGTTGTGCGAGGAAGTTCTCTGCAGCGGTGACCGTAAACTATCAAGTGCAAGATATACTTCTGTTGCACACTTGACCTGTGGCCACCGTGCAGTGAAGGATTGAAATAGGGCATTGTTGTTGAAAACATCCGTTCTGAGGTCGATGGTGTAAATGTCCAGGTATTCCAATCAATGCGCCTGCACCGAACCATTCCATGATTTGCTACCTTCATCATTCTTCAAAGTCCATGCCCAGTTTCTCCTGTTCTCCACCATTGGATTTGACTGTTATTTTTTTCCTCCACAAGCCTGCTTCTCTCTGGAGAGGAGATGCTCGGTAACACCATTTCGCGGATTGATCAGCATGACCATTCTCTTCGTTGTTTCCCACGCAATTTCCTGCCTTCTGTTTTGGCTACTAGGTATTCCAATGGTAATAAAACCGAACCAGATTGAAGCGTAGGAAGTCAAGTACAGACATGGTCGATATCGTGAACCAGGGGCTAACAGCAGGATAGTCCTTTAGTTTTGTACATTTGCATACCACACCGGCTTCTGTAGCTCTTGTGTTATCCTTTCTAACATTCTACAGTTACCCGATGCTCCTCACGTACTCCAAAGCTTTTCCATGTGCTGTCGGCTAGTCCCTGTAGAGTTCTATCTCGAGAAGCAAGGTATGCACGGTGCACCTGCTCGGGGTTGACTACTGTCGCACCGCCGGCGAGTTGAAAGGCTTTCGTGAGGCGGGGATCAATAGCGATTGCTTCTATACCATCATTCATGAAAGGGTATATTTTGCCTGCGTCAAATATCTCCTTTGTCGAGGTGTAATACTGCGAGTATGCCAGTCCAGCTAGACTCATTGCGTTTCTACCTGTTGGAACAATCGTCATATTGCTCGATTCTGAAGTCAGAGCCCAAGGGTAGTGAACACATTCAATCCCTCCTTTCTCCAATTTGATAACATTGCGGATTCTGGCTTTGTTGATCTCAAACAACAATCTCGCCAGAGTAGGGTATGTGGCTTGTCGGCATGGTGAATGTTTCCCTCAATTGGCTGCTTGGGAATTCCCATTGCCGGGTGAACCACCTCCTTTCCAAGTCGATCCAGGTAGTTTCTTTCACAAGGCATCGCAAGTCGAGTGTGTATTTAAGAGAGGAAGAAAGTTTGAAAAACAATCAGAGGTGTGGCTTTCTTGAATCGGGTTTTGAGGTTCTTGCCACAGAAAGAGAACTATATTTCCGAAGTCATGAAAGCTAGGATCTCGGACATGATCCATAATATAGTCCCACACATTGCCAAGGTATTCGGAAGGTAGATGATGAATAAAGTTGGTCTCTTTTGACAGGTTCCGACTTTTCAATCCCTCTGCTGATGCTGCCTGTCCCATCATTTTTGCATGTGCATAACTGGATGGTATGTGTTGGGCGTAATGCGAGTCCGTTTGACTGGCCAATGCAGGTAAGAGAAGATGGTCAAAGAAGCGCGTCAATTGTTGCTGTGTAGGGAAGTTGGAAGGTCGAGTTTCATCGTATAAACCGGGTAGAAAGACAAAAAGTTCAAGATGCACCAATCCAGGTATTATCCCAAGTCTGAAGTGGGGAACCTTATCAAGTCTGACAGTGACTGGTTTCTGCCCAGGGATCTGGTTAATATGGATTTTAATATGGAGGTCGTTCTGTATATTGTGTATATATTGAGGTGACATATTAATCTCGATACCATGGTTGGCGACCTGCAGGGATGTTGGCATGGCCATTATACTATCAATATCGAAAGTAGTTGATATCGTAAATTGATTCTCCCACAGATGCGGGGTACAGTCACGTTGAAGAAGCTGGTGAGCTTGACTCAGAGGTAGCGACAGCTCAGGCGGACTATCAAAGTTTTGGCCGGAGATACCAATCCCCCGTCCGAGAAGTCGCCAAACCTCGGGAGACATATCTGGAAGCTGGTCAACCCCAGTCCATTTGCCAGTTGTAAATATCTCTTTAAAATCTCTATCCACAGCCTCTTCCGTAATGCCAACCAGATCCTGAATTGTACAGATGCCACGATCTGGGAGAATATCTTCTTCACGCTTCTCCCGCAGTTGCAGTGTCTTCTCCCGATGATCATCCTCTGAACACCCTTGGAATTCGAATAAATTTCTAACTAGAAATTGTGAAGTAACTCTGAGAGCTTCCGCCTTGGTACGTTCTTCAGGTTCATTAACATCTGCACCATCTAGTCCAGGATCCATTTCCTGATCCTCAATGTTATTGTCCAGAATACCGTCAATATCAATAGCCAATAAACTAGTAATCTGAATTTGTTGATCATTTTGGCCGATAAATCTTGGAAAACTGCCTAATGAATTTAAGTAAAAAGTTTTAATATTCTCATAACAGCATGAAGGAAAATTACTGTTGATATTTGGTAGCCTAGAAGATGTTCGTTGTAATACGTTTTCTTCGCTATCCTCATCTAACTCCATATTTCCTCCAATCCATAGAATATCTTCATCTCCCTGCTCACTTTGGTCATTATCCATGTCATTTCCACATCCGTTGACGAGTTCGAGCCTAAAATCGACCTGATCAACCTGTTTTGCTGCGCTACCATCCATGTCCGCTATTAGATTATTCACAGTAAAGGCAGAAAGTGTCGATTCGATAGTATATGCAGGTGGTTGCAATGCCAAGTTATTTATCCGAATAGATGCAGGTTGATTTCGACTTGGAACGACTGCTTGTGATATAACGGAAGTCGAAATCTGCTGCGGTGAAGCGGGTAGTGCTCAT
>WHVE01000512.1:0-96793 GCA_015178995.1 Trichophaea hybrida
GATTCAATCGGGGGATGAATGCAATTCGCTCCTATTAAGGCTACCATGGCACTTACACGTGAAATTGACCAAGGACAGTACACTGAGGAAATCACTATCGTCAAGTGTGAGCAACGGTTCCTAGATACCCGGCCGCCGTCAGGGTTGGAAACGGAACGGTGCTGCTGGGTCAGTTCTGGAACCGCCAAGGAACCAAACTGCCCAATCACAAGTGGTTCCAAACCCGGACCGTGGCCCTGGGTCTGGTTCTGGAGTCGCCAAGGATCCAAACTGCATAATCACAAGCGGTTCCAACCTGGAACCTAACCGAAACCCGCCGGGTGTTGGCGGATTTAACCTGCAGCAGAGCCTCATTTTTCATCGGCCCAAATAATCACAGCTTTTCTGCTGCGACTAAGTATTTGAGTTCTGATTGGATCGCAACATGTTATATGCGTAGATTATGCAGTTTTTGACATTCTTTAACCTCCCGCTCTCCAATTTGCGATACGATTAGTATTTGTTGAGTCGCTGTGAAATTAAGCGGATAATCTGCCCAAAATCGACTGTTTTTCGCAACAACTCAACGAATACTAATCGTTTCGGCAATCGATGAGCGGGAGGTGAAAGAGCGTCCAAAACTACAAAATCTACGTATATAATATGTCGCGATCCAATCAGAACTCAAATACTTAATTGGAGCGATATGTTTGTAGAAGAAACCTGCCAATACCTGGCAGGTCCGGATCAGTTCAGGGTCGGAACTGCCTGTGATTGGGCGTTTCGGTTCCGTGGCAGTTCCAGAACCAAACCATTGGGCTCGGTTGTGGGTTTGGAACCAGAGATTATTGCCGGTTCAGGTTTAGTACGGTTCCACAACTGGAACCGACCGGAATACGTATGTTGGATCCATTGCTAACACTACTATTGCCCTGTTCATGGATGTCAGTGGTTCATTTGACAATATTTCCAAAGACTGTGTCCTTCAAATTCTATGGCAACTGGGATACCCAACACCAATTCTATGTGGGGTAGAACACTTTATATTCAACGGTACAACAGCACAGGCATTGGATGGAAGAAAAGAAGACCTCAGCCCCATTTGGACTGGAATCTCTGAGGGATCACCTGCATCTCCAAATCTTTTCCTCCTCTGACTCAGTCCGCACATCCATAAACTCGCGACCATTCACCCCTGCCACTGGACTTTAAGCTATGTTGATGATGTTGCAATTATTGTTCAAAGCAAATCAAAAGCCAGTAATGCGTGATGCTGGCAAGCAGCTACATGTACCGCCTACTGATAGTCCGAAAACAATGCCGTAAGATTTGATGATTCAAAGTCAAAGCTGATGCTCTTCCACGATGAACGAAATGGCAATACTACAAATCAAAAAATGATTACCCTATCCAATGGCCCAACCATTTCCCCAGGCACGAAAAAGTATCAGCCTATATGTGGTATGGTGGATTGATACTTGGTTGGACAGAAAAATCAACTTCAAACACCATGTTATGCTACAGGCTACAAGTGGCAACACAGTCTTTGGTGCACACAAATCACTAGCCAATACTGAATTGGCACTCACCCCTAGTGCAGGGTGCCAACTATATGATTCCTTGTGTTATACCTGTTGTGACTTTGGAGCTGAGGTTAGATGGCAGGGGCAATCAACATATCAACAGAAGTTTGAAACAGTTTAAACCATGGCCCATGGTTGTATTCTTGGAGTCTTCCACACATCACCAACAATAGCTCTTCAGAATGAATTTGCCATCCCTACGGTAGCTGTACAACTGCATCACATGCGAAAAATATTTGCAATTCGATTACATCTATTTCCCAAAATGCACCAAATTCAGTGATGTTGTCCCACAATGTTCCGTCCATATTACGAACATTCTGAGTCTAGTGACACAATCGGACCCAGGATTCCATAGGACAGCATGCAACCAAATATTTGAAAATTTGAAACATATCTTACCCAAACCTTAACTACCCTCTATCGATGGATCTCAAACAGCTCAGAGATTGAAACCTACCCAACCACAGCCTCACCACCATGCAATGAAAGTAGAGTCAAAGCAAGCTAGTGAACAAAAGTCTTGGCGAAACAGAAATCGCAAAATATGTCATTAACCACAGCAGTAACTGTCAAAGGGCCACCCGATATCGATTCCTGGAATCGAATAGACCCCAGCCCCACACTTCCGGCATATCTGTACCATCAAAAGACGTTGGGTACTTCCCCAATAAAGTATGCATATGTCCGCAACACACCGACCAAGCCAGGAATGATGGCGACCACAGGATGATAGAGCCCAGCTGGGGCAGCGAATGGGGGGATCAGATCACCAGCCCACAGGCAATACACAAATGTGAAGGGAGATGCAGGTGTAGTAGTGGCAAATGGCACGCCCGGCGATGCGTCAATGACACGCGTCACTCCTACGACCACAAGTGCGACCACAGCTGAGCCCCTGCAGCGCAATGAAAATGGGACGAGACTGATGAGCGAGGGCTCGGAGGTTTCGAAGGCTCTGGGGGATTGGAGGTGCTGAATGGACAGGACGGTTCAACAGCAGGCGCAGGAGCTGGCGCAGCTGCACCGAATGGCTAGGCAATTATCAAACTTGTTTGAAGCTCATGCAGCACACGAACAGGAACACTGGACAGAAGTACAGGCCTGCATGGAAAAGAGAGGAGGAAAGTGGGAGCTCCGCCATGAGGAGGATGTGCTGTGGGCAGCAGACATCTCAATCATGGTTGCAGAGATCACAAGTGAACAAAATTAGGGAAGTCCAGAAGGAGATTCACGAAGTGAAGGGATTCACAGATATGCACTTGGAAATGAATCCAGATGCAATGGGGGAAGTCCAGATAGTGACGGAGAGCGTCATGAGTGAGGAGATGAGCGCACAGAGACCGCAGATGGAGGCCTCAAGGTATGCACCAATAATTTCCCCTGGGGGAAAGACTATAGCTTTCAAACCAATGGTACGGATTGTCACAATCACACCGCGAGCGATTCAATTGAATGGTTGAAACAATCTCACATTGATCTCTCCACCGAAGAACAGCAATACACTGAACAATTCGCCCAAGCGACCGAGACCTGAGGCCATGGTGGGAAACAAACCGGGAAGCTAGCAGCTGAAGCAACTACTTCATCAGCGACAGCAATAACCGAATACACCGATGTATGCTGAGAATGCGGCAATTTCGGCTGCAGGACAAAATAAAATAGAAGGGGATTACCAGTTCGTCGAAGAAAGACAGAAGAATGTGGAGCAGAAGAAGAACGATGCGGACAGCATCAAAATCATCCCCAGAACATGAACACGATTGAGAACAGGAGAGTTACATTCGAAAGCAGTATCTCACTCCCCTAATCAAAGAAGAAGGACGTCAAGATCATGTCCGCGATTAACATGGGTTTATATGCGTCAAGTGCCCTATAGCACATTGGGATCATGAATATCACAACCAACGTTGGGGGATCAATCATGACCCTAGCCGGCCCCAATGCATCAGCGGACATGTTGGTAGCATGGAAAAAGGTAGTGGTAAAAGCAGCCAGGTGCAGCGATCAGGGGATAATTGGCAATGAGAAAAATGAGACATGGAAGAAAGTGAACATGCATGGGATCAGTTTTAACCAATATACAGCACGGATTTCGGGAGGCGTGGAAAAACTCGGGCCCTAAATATGCGCAGGAAACGATGGATTAGTTACTCCGATGGCTATCAACTCGTTTGGGAGACCCGAGGACATTACAGAGAGGAGCACGAGTTGGGAGAAGCTGGAAACATCAGTGGTCATCTCGATCAAAGGGAACAAGATGGCACAGAAGTGCTTTGAGAAAAGCTTAATGGCGGCATGAGTGTGGCACGAAGGCAAGAGATACATACACGCTGGGCCAGATACAAATTGCGAAAGTTGCTGCCGATTGGGACTCCACATTCCGAAGTGCCGCAGACTGAGAATGCTGAGGTGATTGCTGTGCACTGGAACACACAGAGCGGAAGATCACAAGTGTGATATCATGGGATGCAAGGCCAGGATGGGCCAGAATATCGCACATAACAATGACAAATACGCAAACTGCAAAGAAAACCACATCGTGCAGAGAAATGTGTGCCCCAAATCACATGAGGCAATCCAGAAGGCTAAGAAGGAGAGGACTGATTAGAGAGAGAGAGTCAGAGGAGGAAAGAACATTATTCAAAGCCAAGAAGTACCAAAGGAAACGAAGGATGGGGCCCCAACCACAGAAAATGCAGAGAAGATGACAGAAGAAAGCCAACAATCTGGCAAAGAACAATGCGAAGAGGAGATCCAAGTTCCGGCAACACAGCAGGGGTCAGAACTGTTCATTCCCAAGACGCAATGGTGAAAGTCCTATATGCAAATCGTGGGAAGGCAAAGGATAGTATATTATTGGTCGTAGAAAAGTATGTGGAAAGATGGGCAGATTTGGAGGTAATGCAAGAGCTGTTTCAGGGAAAAGGAAAAGATGAGAAGTACCAAATCAGCGATCTGGCTGTTGGACTGATGAGAGGGAAGAGAACTATGACCACAGTGAGAGTGGACACGACAGTTGTAGTTGACAAATTAGGGGACATTGGAGGCCAAGGGGACATTCAGGTTTTTGACATCACCAACGGGAGAGGAGTCAAGGTCAGAATCGTCAAGGTCTATGACCAACACTTGAAGAAGATAATGACAGACCATCAACCCAAACGCTGAGGGAGGCGAGACGCGATGAAACGATCGTAAAGGGAGGCGAGACGCGATAAAATGATCGCCATGGGCAATGTGGTAGTCTGTGGCGATATGAACGCTCACAGCCCATGGTGGAAGGGCGGGTGCAGTCAAAGACAGAGTGCTAGTTTCTTGGAAATCTGCATTTTAAAAATCAACTTGGAAATGATAAAAGGTGGTAAGCCGAACAGAATTGAATAGAAAATCAACGAGCTGATCGAATCGATAATTGATGTCATGCTAGTAAGAGAGGGTGAGGTGATGAAAGCTGTGGCAAAAACAATGTCAGAGGACGCAGAAGATATATGGTTGGACCATAGGATGAATAATATTGAGTCTGGGAGGAAATTGGAGGATGGTACGAACCACAAAGTGATTCTGTGGAATATCGTCAAATTTGAAATGAAGAATCTACAGGAGACGAACAAGGGCTGGGGTAAATGTAGCGGAAGCAGGTAGACATTGTCGGAAGAGAGCAAAATCCAAGATCTGGAGGAGGAAACGAAGGTGATAAAAAACGAAGTCACCTGGGTGCTGAGTCAGAAGGCAAAGCAAGTCAGAATATGTGCAAGATAAAAGAAGTCGTGGAATGCCAGGAGAGCAGAGAACAGGAAAATCTTGGGGTTCATGAAGAGAGAAAGATGAGGAGGCAGAACAAACCACGTATCTGTCAAGGCAGCAAGGAAGGTACAGTGAAAAGAAATCAGAGAGAGCAAACAAGAGTGCTGGAACACAATTGTGTAAGAGGTGAAAAGAGGCAAAATGTGGTGGGTGCTAAAGTATACTCGACAGAAGGGAGAACATACTGTTAAGGCTCTGCAGGCAAGAGCAGGGGGGTTGGCGACATCCTGGTGGGAAAAAGTGGCACTCATACTAGAGGTCAGGTTTCCAAAACCTTTGCCAGGAATGATGCAGAAGGCAAAGAAGAGGGGGAGAGACACCTACCTGGAGATCCCCAATGAAGAGGTCAAGGAAGCTGTATATACACCGAGTATCAAGACAGCGCCAGGACCAGACAAAATTAACCTCAAGATAATAAAACTGCTGTGGGAGTGAGATGCGAGCAGAATAGTAGCATTGGCGAAAATGACAATACTGTAAGGACATCATCTGAAGGACTGGAAGTCAGTCCCAGGAGTAGTGATACCTGAGTCTGGAAAGCCAGATCATCATCAAGTGAAGGCATATACGATTATCATACTTGAGAATTGTTCAGGCAAAGTGGTTGAAAACGTACCAACAAGAAGAATCTCAAAGGAGGGCCAGTGGAGTGGACATCTACCCAGTTTCAATGCAGAAACAGAAGATCAGTGGTTGATGTGGTGGGAATGACGCTGACAAGAGTGCAACAAGCCGGCCGGAGGGAGAACACTGGCTCATCCATACTGATAGACGTCAACGGAGTGTTCCTGAGTGTCGCACAAGGTAACTTGATTCAGATAATGGAACATATGAAATTTGAAGCAGACCTATGCATGTGGGTGGAGAGCTTTATGGCTGACGGAAATGTACAATTAAAGATGGACAGAAGGACAGCAAAGTTGATGGATGTCGAGACCGGAGTACCGCAGGAATCGCTGACTGCATCGCGAATTTCACAATATACTTTGCCGGCCTCTTCAATCAATGAGAAAATGAAGTGCCAGAAATTACAACAATATTCTTCGTACATGATGTCGCCTGGGTGGCCCAAGGGAAGGACGTCCACCAGTGCACAAGCTAAACGGGATGATGTGCAAGGAGAGCTACGTGGTGTACAGTGATGAATACTGTCCAATTTAACATATTGAAAACAGAAGCAATCTTGTTCTCGAAGAACAAGAACCACCAAAGAATTAATGCTAAGATGAGAATCCAGGTGGACGAGAAAAACTCCATATTGTACAATTTGAATCTAATGTGATGGCTATGGGTATGGGTGGACAGAAAACTAAACTTCAAACACCACCACGAAGTCATGATGACCAAAGCTAACATGGCGCAGGGGAAAATCACAGCAACAACCGGAAGACCCAGACTCAGACAAGAGATTGCAAAGATGGTCCAGATAGCTGCAGTTCAGACAGTGGTGTTCTATGGGTGAGAACTGTGGTGGGATGGTCAGATAAGACATGAACATGAACTCTAATAACTAGTCAATCAATCAGCAAGAAAGGTTACTGGAATGTTCAAGTCAACATGGACAGTTACATTATTTGAGGAAGCAGGACTGAGACTGGCAATATCACTAGTCAATAATCAGAGCAGACAATTCCCGAAAAGAATAGCCAAAATCCGAGACCAGGCAAGATGAAAGGTGTTCCTGGGGTAAGAGTCGATGCTGGAAGTAAGGTTGAGAAAAGACTTAGGGGTAGGAACGAAGAGAGAAACAAACTTCTTACCCATCAGCCCAGAGAGAGCAGAATATGAAATGTATTTCCTGGAAATGAAATATGGGATGAAGGTTGTTCAAATAACAGAAGAAGGTCTAATTCTTTGGACGGACTGCTCAAGGCTTGAAGATTGAACAGTCAGGTCTGCTGTGGTATGGCAGGAGGGAGAAGAGAATTGGGAAACGGAGTGACACTACTGGGGAAAGAAGAAAGAAGTGTTTGATACTGAAGTATACAATATCGAAGGGGGCCTACGAACAGCCGCAGAAATTCTCACCACGACAGGATACTCGAAAGTGGATATCTTTTCGGACTCAGTCACTGCGCTAAAACAGGTGCAAGTGAACATGCTGGGCCCTGGTCAGTGGATGCCCAAAAATGCAGTTGAGTGGAACAACACAATTGTAGGAACAGAAGTTGAAATGGAGTACCAGTGGGTACCATCTTACAAAGGAGTTGAAGGAAACGAAACAGCCAATTAACAAGCGAAATTACCCACCGAAAGAGTAGAGGGCATGCTGGAGCTTCCCAAAAGATACAAAGAATGGTCGATGGCAAAGGTGCAGAGAATGGTCATGGCAGCCAAGTGGAGGGAAATTGAAAAGTTGCGCAAAGAAAAGTTCCACGGGAAAGAAGGGGGTACAGAATAAATACAAAGAGGAGGATGAGCAAGCTGTTGGGCGACATAAGGGCTAGTACGGCCTAGTATGACTCCGTACTCAAGAGCAAGAGTGGAAACGGTTGGACACGAGAATAAGTTATACAGTGGAGTAGTCATTGAGTATGGTAGTAAGATAATCGCTGGAGTGCAATTGGCACTCACGCGCTGTGACTCTATCCTGGCCACTCACCCAGCCATCGGCTGGCCGTCGTTTCAACCTCCATCTCTCCAGCTGCAGACCGCCTGGGCTGCCATACCTGTACATGATGAGAAGGAAAGAAGTAATGGTCCAAGCTCTGACGCCCTCGTACGGCTTCATAAATTCGGCTACCGATCGGTACCACTCAAGGGTTACCCTTCGGTGGATCCAGCGCACAGGGAAACTCCACTTCCAGTGGTGGGTGGTAAAATCCCCTGCCAACGCCATTTGTACCGGGCCGAGATCCAATAAGAAAAGAAAGAACAGAAATACAGAGCAGTGAAGAGCAGGGAAACATCGAATTGGCCCTGTAATCTCAAGATCTCCATATCTCGAATCCAAGCGCGCGCTTATGTAGTACTGGCTTGCAGGTACTCAAATTGGTACATGCGGTGCTTCGACATTGGGTTGCCCTTGCCCTTGGCCTTTGACCTTGCCCTCTGACCTTGCCCTTTGATATGTTGAACGAAAACATTGGCGCAGGAACAGTAGTTGAAATGACAGGAGAAGATGTCATTGAAGCAACCTATCCAATGGGCCATCAACAGGAAGTTTATGACGCTGAATTACTTGGTATTCTTAAAGCTGCACAGAAATGCTTTCAGATCTGTCAACGTAATAACCTCACCAAAAGACATGTATGGATTTTCTCAGACAATCAAGCTGCCATACGACGTCTCAATACTTTCAAACCCGCCCCTGGACAGTCCACTTCCCTGGCACTCTCCAACATCGCCAATAACCTCCATGCACTCAAAACTACTATCACAGTACAATGGGTTCCTGGCCATACAGATGTACCTGGAAACGAACTTGCCGATAAGTTGGCAAAACAGTCCACTGTGGAAAAACCACCTACCTACTATAACACCTCATTATCGTACCTCAAGAGGGTAACCCAAGCAGCAAAAATGCAGGAATGGGGGGATTGGTGGATGCGACATCCCGCGAGAGGAAAGACCTATATTGGAACATTTCGTACCAAACCAGACAATATTTTCAGAAGTGGCAACCGCCAGTTTGCATCTACTGTCACCCAACTACGAACTGGACATGGATACTTCCGCAGTTACCTATACAAAATACCAACCAATGCTGTTGACTCTCCTCACTGCCCATGTCGCTATGGAGGTCCCCAGTCACCGGAACATCTTGTACTAAGATGCCCTTTATACCAACGCGAAAGACAAACCATGCGGAAAGAGATTGGAGTTGTACACCCTCGATACCTCTGGAAGCATCTTCTTTATACCGACAAAGCAATGCAACCTTTGAAACATTTTCTGCATGACACACATATAGCTACTCGAAGATGGTACCTGGGCCAATTCCGTGATGATGAACACCTTGGGCAGGGTAACATCCGAATTGCAGGACAGGGAACTGTCAATGACAGGGTGGAGGAACATCAGAGTGAGAGTGGAGGGGATGATAGGGAGGATGATGATGAAAAGGAAGGAGAAGCATAGAGTTGAGAGGAGGATGAAATTTGAACGGGGAAAGGAGGAGGAGGGTAAACTCCAGGGGGAGAACCCGCATGATATGCAGGACCAAGCCGAATGAGACTGACAGATATTTTATTATTGTATGAAGCGTGTTACAAACCGCTATGATTTATTTGAAATTTCTTTGTAACTAGAGCAGGGGTGATAGGGGACTGCGGAGCGGTGCTACCTAGCCAGGGGTTTTTCGTTTTTCCTTTGTTCGGTTTCATATGATGTTCTTGTTCTTGGTTATTTGTTTGTACCTCACCGGCCATAGCCTACGGACTGCATGCTGTATGATGAATAAATAAATAAATAAATAAACTTGCCCTTTGATCTTGCCCTTTGACCTTGCCTTTTGACCTTACCTTTTGACCTTGCCCATTGACATTGCCCTTTGACCGTCTTCCGTCATTCAGTCTTACTTCGTCTTTTGGCCATACATCGTCTTGGGTATAATTTCATCTTTGAAGAGGTGTTCCAGGTAAGATTTGGCATTTGACTCATGGTTTGCCACAATTGCTGGGGAACTTTTGTGCTCCTATAATCATGCTCCTTACATGAACTTCCATGCTATTTTTATATTGAGGTTGTGTAACTGCATTTCAGAGCTTCTGCTTTGTTCATTGGAACGTAATCATACAGTGTACTCGATCGAACGTAGATATCGTCATGTAGAAGATTTCTTTCGTTGAACGATCTTGTTAAAAGGTATCCCGGCCTCCCGGCCGTTGATTCATCTCTGCAGCAGTTAACTAGCATAATTGCATGATAAACTGCTCTTGGTCTTAGTCGTTGCTCTTGAGAGCTCTGAAATTAGTATGATTTCCCCAATTCCATTTCTTCGTTCTTTCATATATCCAAGCACATGGTAGATATCATTGGTAATAGTCTCCGCTCGCGGCATTGATTATGTGCATGTCCATCGCAGGCCAATAGAATTACCTGAAAATGAATTGAGTTGTCTTAAGAGCTCAGAAGTGGCCTGATTCGGAGTTGTCATGAAAGAAACCTATCAGTCTAGCTCGAAGGGTGTGATCCGCAGGAATGTATATCCTCGCTTCGTAAGTGAGAGCTCCAGTGATGACATGGTATTGGTTCTTGTCTTCAAAGGTGTTTGACATGGGCGAGATGACCGTCTTCGCATTCATGTCGATAGCCAATGTGTTGGAAGACAAGACTTTCTGAATCCCCGGTAGGAGATCATTGTACAGTTCAACTTTAGGGTTAATAGCCCTCACTGCCAGGGTTGCCAAGAGTCGGCCAATTGCCATCACATGTAAGGCCCATCATTTGTTTTTTGGGAGTGACAGATGGATGCCAATCGCGGTCTAACAAAGGTTGTGGTGACATCCTGAATGGCCATTCAAATGCTCCACTAGCAGAGGATATCATTCGTTGATGAATCCAATTTGTATACAATCCGTACATGGTCATAGTTACCAAGTATTTCGGTGCGTTTTCATTCATGTATCTGAAGACTCTATCACGGTAGTGTCATACATCGATCATGGAGTTCAGTCGATTTGCATTCTGTGCAGCTTAACATCTTGACTGTTGATTTGCCTGGCTGTTGGCCGCATGTATTGGGTGCGGTTGACTCTATTGATATTGTCGGTTGTATCTGATTGTGCATTGGATGCCTTCGGTGGTGCTTCCGATTCAGTGATGAAGAACAGCATCGTAACCAGTGTCTTCTCGTTCACTCTCATGCTCCCGCTGCACTTGCACAAGATCTCATTGACTTTCTTGTATACTTGAGGTCTGTAGAATAATGAGTGCGTTTCAGTGATAGTGAGTCGTTCTAGCACTTCCGGTGCAGAATAGGTTTGCAATTGTGTTTACTTGGTTTCCGGAACGGTCATCACCACATGTTTGAGGTGGGTGCTCTGTCGATGATTAAATACACCCCGTACCTACAGTGTCAATTTTCATTTTGATTGCTACTGGGGCTTGATGTTTCTATATATGCATTCGATTGCGAATCATTCAGCATCACACATAAAGTAAGTGTTTCTCTCAAGATAGGGTAGAATTAAATCTATCCTTGTATTGCCATATCGGCAAGAGGACTCTTGATATCTTTCTCAAGAGTGTGCACCATTGTACTTGGCATTCAAGAAATCTTCATTCCACAACCTTCCTGAGGCCCAATAAGTAACATCTGTCTAGCAGCCATTTCTCATCGATTCTTCAGTGTGCATGTTGAGAGTTTGGTATTCAACTCACAGTTTCAAGTCGCCATCCTTCTTTGCAAGAATAGCGGTGGTTTATTGCGTTGCATGACGGTCATGCCCCTGTTTTGGAGATTAGTGCTCGTCACCAACATGTGATTATTTTGTTGTGTTCTGTATCGAGTATTTTGTCGATTCTCGCATTCAATTTCATCAAATCTAGAACTTCTAATTGCCACCGTCACTTGATACTAGCGATTGCAGTTCTCGTTGTGAGTTATCTAAAGTAAGGGTTTCTTCAGAAAAGGGTAGAAGTTCAAACAAAACCTTGTGTTTCAATATACACATGGACTATTGCCGCCCTTCTGCTAGTGTGTGCGATTGCACTCTACACTCGTACAACCTACATAGTGTGGTTCTGCCATAACTCTGTATGTTTCATAAAGAGCTCACTGACATACATGCATGATGGTTGTTTTAAGGTTGTCAACCTTGATTGCATGAGTATCGGCACTGTCGCCGGTGATGATGACAACTGGTCAATCTTATTCGCTAAGCCTGTCGGCTAAGTTCATTTTGATATACAGGTCTTTAGAGTTCTTAACTCAACCTCAGACAGGTTATATATCTCGCATGGTCAATTGGACGGTGCGGTGGAGTGTTGGCCTGTGCCTTGCTAAAAACCTCCAAGAGTTCTCCATATATGTGGGGATGTGTCATCCATTGTCGGTCAGTATGCACCGATTCATGTGTCGGCCTCTTTCCATCTGTATATGTCAACTGTGCGTTCCAAATAAGTAATGAAATAGAGGTGTGTAGGGATTCCTGGGAGTAGAGACTTCTGCCGGCCTGTCACAATGGAGCATGACTGTGGCGTCCCATCCTCTTTTGTGGCTCGGCAAGCTGATAGTAGTCATTCAAGCACCGTCACTGTATTACTCTTACGCCACAACTACCGCCGGTTTGCCTGCTCGCTCGTTCAGCTAATGAAGCTGCTCTCACATTGTGTGGTGCCTTCCATGCAAGCTCACGGCAATCCTTGTTCAATCGTCCAGCTGATGTGGCGAAAGCCTCGACAACTTCATGGCTAACAAATAGGTTACCGAATGCGGTGGCTTCAAGCAGTTATGTGCGGAGGCTTATTCTCTTCACCACCCTGCTGCAGCCGAAACTTTCTTTCCTGTAGAGGTTCCGTCGTAACGATGGTGGCTGCCGGTTCCACCCCTGCTTGGGGCTCGGAGGGGCAAGAGTAAAACAATGAATCTCCAGGTTTCTTGTCGAGGAAACCCTGGAAGTAGCTCATATTGTTCGTTAACTGAAGGCTATCACGTCATTGCTCAGAGAAACATACTGTGCGAATCCCATTCATGTCTCACCAGATTGGGATTTTGACAATTAAATGACATTTTTCTCTTATTTACTAAGGTTAACCATTTGCCCAATCCTGATCAGGGATATGAAGGAGATGATGCTTGCATTCCCACTAGGGGATACGACGACTTGAATGTGCATCCATTCGTGATTGGAGATCCGATGACTTAAATATGTGATTTTTTTCATGTCTCGTACAATCTCACAATGGTGTATCTTCTTTATATACTTGACACATTAGATCATTCAGGGTTAAAACTTCCCACTCTGTGCTGCTTCATGATCTGCAATCGAAGCTCCAAAATCTCAGTCGTCGGTGCACTTCATTTGTAGAATGACGTAGTAGGTGCGTTTCTGAACGTCCACTCAATTTGGAGGAAGGTAATGGGTCAGTACGTATGTTATGGAATGGTGGATCGTGCAATGGTATCTCTGGGTCGTATAGACTCATCTTGGCCGACAACCTCGTGTTGGGCTCGGTAGCCAAAATGGATGTGTTTAGAAGTAGCATTCAATAGTCATTGATTATTCATCTGTATGCGAATGCTTTGGGCAAGTATAAGACTTCTCGGTGGTGGGACCATCAGGCCGGTGATGCATCTCTCAGCGCCAATTGACCTCTGAATCTTTTTGGAATCATCACTACTACCATCAACAAACTGAATTGGATGTACTTGACAAATCATTGTGATACAAAGTTGTAGGTTGAGATATGTTGAATACATAATCGGTAATTCGACTCTCGGGATTCTTTGACCTCCAAATCAGAATTGACTCAGCTCACATCAATCAACTCCAATAGATGGAATACTTTTCTCGAATCACTCCAGTGACAATCATATATGGGTTCCAAGAAGTAAGTAGTGATACGTTGATAAAACAGTAACGTAGAACCAATCAATTGACATGTGTAAAGAATTGTCGATTATGCTTGACTTTATGACATCAATCAGTTTCCGACTCATTTCGATCATTGGTCTATATTCCATTGATTTTGATGAATGAGTTCCGATGTCACCTCTGTGGTACCATCCTGGCCAGTAAGGCCTTGTTGGGATTGAGTGACCTCCGGAATCAAAATCATCCCTGTTGCAGTCAATTGACTCGATTGAAGAGTATATGTATCCTGAGTCATCACTCCAGTGTGGTGATGATACTCGGTATAGGTGTATATGATAATGTGCTGCGACGTGTAGCAATCGTAGTCAGTGGTGCCATGCTTCGTATGGATTGACCTCCGAAGTACCTCGGAATGGTCCCTGTAGTAGTCAATTGAATCCATATGTGATGACTGATCAAGGTTCGATGCTTGTAAGTCTATAAAAGTGAGGGGTTGCATCATTTTCGAAATACTCATTTAGAGTAGGGTTTTTCACTGGCGACACGTCTCTCAGGGTCAATCGACTCCCGAATTCCTTGGAATTGTGTCTGCCACAGTCAACTGACTTGATACAGAAATACTTATCCTGATTTATGGATTGAGTGACGATACTGGTTGTAGGTTGAGAATAGTAACGTTTTTGGAGTTTTCAAGGGTGCCAGTGGAGCCAGGCGAACTGTCACTAATGATTAATTGACTTCCAAAAAGGATCTGAATGGTCGACATCATGCGCCATTGACTTTAGATATGTCTGGATCATCAGTTCGTATGCAATTGTTTCGGTGGATGGGTTTCGTGGACATTTGAGTTGTGGTATTGCCATCAAGGCCTATGCCGCATCTTTTGTGACACTTGACTTCCGAATCGTCTCCGAATTATTTCTACCTTTGTCAATCAACTCAATAAAATGTTTACTTAGCGTATATTGACAATCTATTGATGATTCTTGGTGTAGATTTTACGCATCGAAACGGTGTAAGCACAAAATCTGTAAGCGCAACATATCCAATGTCCAAAAAGTGATTATAGTGTAATGGCAAGTACGCTTGAGTATGGCTCCATACTCAAGAGTAAGAGTAGATCCGGATGCACAAGAAAACAAGTAATAAAGTAGAGTAGTCTCAAGTATGGTAGTAGGATAATCACTGGAGTGCAATTGGCACTCCCGCGCTGTGACTATATTCCTTGCCACGTACCTGGCCATCAGCCATCTGCCGTTACAGGTGTGCCCAGAGCTCTGTGCGCTTTTAGAGATGCCAGTGACACGTCTCACACTGTAAATGGCAGATACTGACTGTTAATAACACTGTACTGTGCCATTAGGTTAGAACTGGACATCACAGCCATACGGTAGGCACTCAAAGGCACAGATTTCGATTTTTTGACCCAACAATAACATGAAAATACCCCAAAAGTGGTTCAATTGGCTCTTAAGGTCGAATTCAACATACGTAGCATGATTCTGACTGGAATCGAAGTGCCAGTTGTGATTCACAACCAGGAAAGTTCCTGCTTGAGTACGATGTTTGTTATGACCAACACTCTGGACCTTCTGTATGCTGCTGCCACAATTCTAGCCCCTTGAATATTTCACTTTGAATTGTATATATACCACCATATACTCCCAGCACTTTGATTCTTCTCCATCATTGCTATCTACTTGATCTTTCATTATTTACTTTCATTCTTATTTTAAGACATATCAACCCTAACTCTGCCTAACTGGACTGATATTCTATAAAGCGCAGACCATTGCGATGCCACCTGAAAAGATGCAGTTCATCCACTGCAAAACTGATGACAGTGAGGTTACTCCATTCCTGGATGGTTTAGTTGAGCAGTTCAAGGCCGGACACATTTGGTGACTAATTAGGATGCATACCATTGATGGTGTCCCTGATGATGATGAGATTGATTTGTTATATGAAACCCATTTGGTGGACCCAGGAACTACAAGGCACTGTAGTCAGTTTCAGGGAATGGGGAATCAGTAGACATCAACACAACCATAATACATTGAATGATGGAGTGGATTCTGGGTGTTTCTCTGGGACAGTTTTGTCAAATCAGGTCCAGATCAATAGGCATCACCATAAAATCTCACCCCTATCAACCGACTCCAATTCTCACTCCAACTCAAGTTCCTGAAACTCCGATTTCAAAGGTGCAAAGCCCTTTTAAAGACAGGCATCTGGTATCCTGGTGAACCACAGCTGAACCCACCATCCCACAAAAATGGAATGCCACCTGTCATTGTTGCCAATATCCCTCAGGAGAAACACATACTGGATACAATTTCGACCAATTCCATCCCGACTGCCTCTCACCTCACATGCATCTTTAGTGTCTGCATCATTGACCATGAAAACAACCTTCAGGCTATATCCATTGGGGCAACGTCATCGTTCACCACAGTGCAAACAGATGGCATCGCTCACTGGTTAACAATCCCACCACAACAACTTTACAATATGCTGTGAATCACCTATGTTACACCAGAGATGTCAAGTATATTCTTTCTTGTCTGGTCATGCCAAACACAACCTCTCTGTGGCCATGTGATGTAACTGGCCTGAATTGCAATTACTCCATGGCCGCCTTCTTGTCTGTATCAGATTACAACCCTTTTATTGTTGTGGCTGTTCTGATGGCAATGGCAGTCGCACCTACAAGTATTGCAAGGGGTACTCCACAAACACCACCACCACAACCTCGACCATTCTTTCTGTATTCAAATTGTGCCTCCAAAAAGACCAATAGCATGACCCCTGCTGCCAGGTTTGTCACAATAAACTACCCAGCTATGACACAACTGGTGATGACTGCCACTCACTATGTCAAGTGTGGCCCGCTCTGAGAAGTGTCAACAGGGCCACTTGAAAAGGAGTGTTTATTTGTGCTGGAGTGATCAATGCATGACCTGGTAGTTGCACACTCAAGAAATGTGAGATCACAAATTGTGGAGGCCACGTTTCATGGAGTAGACAGGTGGAAACTGAAGATGCTGGCAAATATGCAGCAGGGAATGCTGTCAATATCGGCGGGGGTGTTGATAGTACATGATGCAATATATGACAATCTGCTGGGGATATAGAGTGTTGATCTGGTGGAGTCAATGGCAATTGGCACACACCAAGATGCTAATCCCAGTATCAGCTGTACACAGCCTGAAGTATTCCCTTTGAGTTCACTGGGAGGCAATTTGACTTATGATGTCCAGTATATCTGATAGTGCTGCAAATGGCTACCATACAGACATATGTGTCAGGTTCGTGTTATGCCTGGGTTGAGTCATTCTTTTCATTTTACAGAGTTGTGTTTTATCCCATAGAAGTTTTCTTGGGAAGAATGTCTTTGGTTTGATGGCTGGGGGATGCAAGTGTTTGATTCAATATTTCAGGATGTCCCAAATCATTCCAGCAATTGACAACTGATCAAATGACACATTGTGGATATCATTCTCGTCTTTTGGTGTTAGTTATGTGTGTTTTAATCTTGAGCAGTGTATGTGTGCTAGCCAAGATTCTGATTCCATCTGCAGGAGTTGGATCGATCATATATTGGATTGTATGCAACATTTTTGTGAGAAGCTAATACAATATGGTGTGTATCTGCCCCTGTATGAAATTAAATTTTCACTGTGACATGTTCGTTTTGTTCTTCACTGCATTACCCATGGTTTGCCACATTGTGTCAAATTTGCATCTCCATCCACTCTATCTGCTGGAATGCCAGTTGTGCTTTCTCAAAAGGACTTGAACAACAAAGTATACATACAAGGCCACATTCTGAGTTCCAAATGTAACACCAGCCACTCTTGGAGTGGTATGCCAAATGCCACATTTTGCAAAGGGAAAAATGAACCAACTGACTTTGCAGGCAGACAGGCAGAACCGAAAGCAGATGAAGGCTACAGTTGCATGTATCAAAGGTTCGACAACTCAGATCACCTCAGCATCTACATCCATTGCCAGTCTGCAGCCATTCCTGCCCACACTGAATGCAGCCTCCATTGTCATATTGCCATCACACAGTGTCAATTCCATTGGGATTTGTTCAGCAATGAACTTTTGGTATCCACAGAGTTCACACCCAGCATCAGCAGTTTCACAACTCATCACATCGTGTCCACCAACTTTACCATCAAGTTGGTAATGCACAATTGAATGATATAAGGGTCGCAGTGGTGTTGCAAAAGGTGACCTTTGAGTGACTGATGTACTGGAAACCAGGTATTGTATGATATAGAAATAACTACTGAGCGCGAGAGCATTTACAACTTCAGCAGAGTTCATGCCGGTAGCTTATACCATTTCGAGCGTCATAGATACTGACTAACATATCATCTCTACACAAAGTTTGTTCGGTCTTGCTGGCACATTGTATGCAGGCAGGAAGCAGTCAATATTTGCTTCCCAAAAGGTTAGAAGCAGAGTCTCAAAATAGTTCAGTATCTTCCACAATTGCATTCCCATTGACTAACCAGCGATATTTGAGATCAAACACATTTGAATTGACGTCCGAAAACATCTGATCAAGAAGTCCCATGATTGTATAGAAATACTATACAACTTGCATTGTTTTGAAGAAAATGATGAACGCCTCATATACATTGACCAATAACTTTCAGAATTCACCTTCAGTGTGTACCAATGGAATTTTACAAACAAACCTGAGGTGAGTCATGTTTCACATTCTCAGCATCGCTAACCCCACCAGGAACTAGCTAGGTACTTTCTTTCCCAGAAGATTCCTTAAGGTCAATATCTCCATTTCATCCAAAAAATATGCAAACACAGTAGGCAGTAGGAGGGCTTCCATGATTGAATTCAAGAACAGACACCCCTGGCACTGATTGTGTTAACATGTACAGTATTGCATCACGCACTGAGAGAGTGGCAATGAAATCAAGGTTCAGGTCAGAAAGAAGTTGATAGTAATGACTTTGAGATCCAGCGGAAATGACGCAAAAGGGAGTACTACTTCAATCGACATAATTACGGTTGTAAGTATGGCCTTAACAATGCATCCAATTGCCCCCACATTTGGCAGGGACTTACACCGATCTCATGAATATTTGGAACAATCTCTCATTTCATGAAAGACAGAAAGGAATCATGGGCACACAGGCCGCTCCCAACAACCTCTTTCTACATAACACTGAAAGAAATACCACGCCTGCCATTGGTACCGAACCTCGTGGTGTGGGGTTAAACAACACTGCGATTGGAGCTCTAATGATGGAGCCTAACCATAAGACTATGATCTTTTCAACGATTCACATTCCAATTTTTGAAGATTTTTCTTTCGATTCAGTTGATAGGGTAGACATTAGCGACAATGTTGATCACCATGAGCATATGGCCTACCCATGACCAGGAGTTGACCCCAGCGAGATTGTGTTCTGCAGCTTGATGATGATCTGGTTGTGAATGAGGGGGTGGCAGACAAGGACAGTGATTGGGATGAGGATAAAGATGTGGATGAGAACAAGATTATAGAGTTGGAATCAGTGGATGACTGCAAATGGGAGAGCAGTTCACAGGATGTGCTTCAGGCTGGCTGTGACATGTAGGATGGCATTGGGAATGTGAAATTGTATATATTAGGTTTTTATATAGAACATCATACACATGAAAGTCACTGTACTGCATCTGTTTCCCGAGCTGTGAGTGCATGTCAAGGCATTGTATGAATGATGCATGCGGTCAAAAATACGGAATGTCAAGGTATACATTGCAAACAGAAATGATATATGTAGCATTGGGGATCAATAGATGCGCGCACTGTATAACTGCGTTAGGAAGAGATACTGAATTGGTAAGAGATACTGCGTCCGCAACAAAGATACTGAATCAGTGTAACATGTGTGCACTGCATGGCTGTGTTAGTGAGAAATACTACATCAGCAGCCGAAATTGCAACCCCCAGGGTCATGAATATGTACGTGCAGTGTCATGCCGCATCAAGGTTCAACAGGATTCGATTTAAGCATCCGATGCTATCCGGACCTATGCATATTTTGGGCACAATATTGTTTATTTCCTCCTGAACATGTCCAAAATTGACAATCCAGATCCGTTCGGCTTGCGCTGCCCATCACTCGACAGGGGGCACTAATACAAGAAGCAGGGTTAACACTCATACCATTAATCTTAGACTCCAGAAAATCACTATTCACAGCAAGACTGGGAAATGCATGCAGTAGGAATTTATTGGCATTGCATAAATACCCCAATTCTATTATACCAATTTGCAGAGTAGTTAACAAAGCGCATGCGTATGGCTGGACAACTAATGAAATAAGCTTGCTGGCGACAAGCGAATCTGCAGTAGTGAAGTTCATTATATTGAAAGAGAACACCAGAGTTGAGATAGCTGTACAGCAATGTGCGAATTGGACAGAGGACATAGTTGAAGTGGAAGTATGGATATGGTGGACATATGAATTGCACTGTAATGATGCCCAGGTGGGAGTGAAAGAAATGTGCGAATATCAAAATTAAGGAAGAACACAGTGCTGTTGAATAGACATCGGACATATCGTGGCCTTCAATACTGAATTATTAGTAATCGGAATTGCGCTCTGTGCAACGTTCAAGATGAAAAAACCACAGCAAATGCAAGAAGTGAAGATAGTAACAATCTTTTGTGACTTACCAGCCAGCATTCAACGAATGGCACATTTGGAGCTGGGCCCTGGATATCAATTAGCAAGAAGGATCGATCGAATTGGGTGAATTCTACTTGCCCATGGAATTGAAACTCAAATTCCCTTGGTTCCAGGGCACTACAGTATTGCCCAAATCAAAGATGCAGAATGCCTGGTGAACTTAACCTGAGACTGTAATGGAAGCGTGCCAATGGTGCAGCTCTACACCTGGGCTTCAAATGAAGTTTGACAAATAACTAAGAAAATATCAGCAGTCAAAACATGGTGGGAGGCCAACGAATGCAGTGATCAATTTGGCAACAGACTGAAGGGAGAGTCAGGCCGCCAAGGATCTATCTCAATCGCAAGTACAATGTCATTAGTTACAGGAATCAATCAACCCAATTGAGGACACGCACCAACTGCTGTTTGCCTAAAATGGTCTGGCCACTGGAAGAATGACAAGTGCAGGTGGGGCATAGTGGTGGTGGCACAGACAAGGGAAAATTGTCTCCGCTGCCGCTGCTGGTTGAAATATCAGTAGCAGGTAGTGTGAGGAACAGGCCCAGTGTACCTGGCTGCGGTCCAGTTCGGAACTGCGAATGAAACAAATCACCCAATGACAAGCTGTTCCAACCTTGAACCAAACTGAAACCCACCGGGTTTTGGCTGGTTTTACCTTGAGCAGAGTCTCATTTTTCATCGGCCCCGATAATCACAGCTTCTCTACTCCAATTGAGTATGTGTGTTCGGATTGGATAGTGATATGTTATATACGTGAATTATGCAATTTTTGATACTCTTTCACCACCCAGTCTCCAATTTGCGATACGATTAGTATTCATTGAGTCACTACCAAATGGAGCCTCAAATTCGGCTCCAATCGACCATTTATCACAGCCATTCAACGTATACCATGTGCATAGCAAATCCGACACCGGGTGGTAACAGTTTGTCAAATACTGTAGAATCTACATATATAACATTTTGCAATCCAATCAAAACTCATATACTGATTTCGAGCAATAGTTTTCGAGAAGAGACCTGCCACACCTAGCAGGTTACAGTTCAGTTCCGGGTTCTATCCACCTGTGATTGGACTGTTCGGTTCCTCGGCTGTTTTGAACCGGAACCAATCCACACCTGTAATTTGGAATTGTCACCAACACTAGTAGCAGGAGTTCTGGAAGAATGTGTGGAAGCCAATGGGCGTAATAGCAGGCAGATATGAACCTGTACAGATATCTGAGCTGTTTCCCATAGAGATATGTAACGATGACAGCAGCAAAAAGACAAAAACTCATTCTGAACATTCAGAACATTTTGTTGGTTTGTGAATATGCAGTTCTTGTTTAGTCAATTGTGTTGGATACAGTAATCAGACTGATGCTGAGTAATATTGAATCCAAAACTTGATGGGGGTCCCAAACCTGGTATAGTGTTCCACAATAGGTATAGCCTAGTTGAAGAGATTTTGTAATTACTTCAAGTAAGTCACATTTACTTTTGGAAAATGTAATGAACATAGAATTCTGCACTGAGTCAGAACATGCAACTTGACATTAGTATTTAGATATGAGAAATCAAAAATGCACTAACCAAAATAGAAAATAATATTCAAGATATATAGTTATTTATTGATTATACCTGGAGATATTCTAAATATGGATAGTTTTATTATGATTTGTCATGATGATATATAAACCAAAAAATTCATAATATTACTAAACAAGCATTAGTATGTCCATTGCATAATTTATTTTTAACTGTAGACCAACTTTCAACTATAAAACAATATACCAGACCAAGCTATACCTTTTTGGAACATCTATACCAAGTTTGGTGATTCTGCCAAGATATGGAAACAATTTTACTGAATAGAATTCCAGCAAAAGTACACTTCATAATCAAGAAAACGAAAAGTCAAATTTCAATATTCTCAGCATCCTCAGAATGACTTTTCATTTTTTCCTGATGGAGGTGATGGACTTTCTGGTAGCCAATTTTTTTTTTTTGTTTGAATCATATTGTATTTGGCCACTGGCAGCCATGACATTATGCCCCATTTTTCATGACACTTTTTCACTGTGACTTCCAGGTGACCCTTCATAACTGTTTCACCAATATCTTATCATCTCAGTCTCCTTCTCCCCTTCTCTGTGACATATAAAAGCATTTACAGCCTGCTGATGCCCTGCCTGTCCCCTGCTTGGGCAGCTGTAAATCTCCTGGTATCAGTATCTGTCGAAAACTTCAACAGTACGATTGCAACTTTTTCTATATCGAAAACCTGTACCATCTGTACTGTGCGTCTTCCCTTCATCTTGTACATCTTCCTCAACTTTTCTTACCGGGAATCCTGTTTCTGCTTCCATTTCTTGCACCAGTTGAACAAGTAGTCTACAGTTTGCATTAAGTGTGCACAGCATCAGTACTCTTTGCTTTCCTTCCTTTCCATTCATTCCAAAGAAACCCCTGTTGGTGCTTGCCCCACATTGACCAGGAGATACCTGCCCACAATGCTCTTCCTGGTAGTGCCCCACAGCTTGCTTATCCTCCTATTTTAATCCATTTTGTACCCCCTGTTGTGGCCATTGAACATCACCTTCCACCACTTGTCAGTTTCGGTCCACTTGGCTTCCATGACCCTGCTCTACACCATTGCCATCAATCATTCTCTGTAATCTGTTACAAGCCCCAGTGTGCCCTTCACATATTCTGCAGCTTCTTTCGCTTCTTTGTTGGCTTGTGTGTTTCCTTCAACTTCTTCGTCAGATGGTACCCACTGGTACTCCATTTCCACTCCCATTCCTACAATATTGTTGTTCTACCCAACTATGTTTTCAGCCATCGTCTAGCCAGGGCATGGCTTATGGTCTTGTACCCGTTGAATTGCAGTGACTGAGTCTGAACAGTTAATCACCTTCAAGTGACCTCTTGTGGTGAACATTTCTGCCACTCTCCAGAGGCCCCTTTCGATGGCATATACTTTAGTGTCAAAACATTCCTCATCTTTCCCATGTAGTACTGCTCTGCTTTCCGTTTCACTTCTCCATACTCTTACATCACTCCACACCTGACTATTCAATGTTCTAGCCTTGATCTGTCTATCCAAAGAATGTGTCCTTCATCTGTGGTTTGGGCCAACTGAAGTATTTCCTCCTTCCATAGGATATACACTGTCACTTCCACTGTTTGTAGGCTGATGGGTACAAAATGCATGTCTTTCATCCCTTTCACCCTCATATCATTTCTTAGCCTTACTGCCCACATTGATTCTCCCTCTAACTATGTCTCTTCTCCCGCCTGGTCCGGGATTTTGGATTATTTTTTGGTGAATTGTTTGATTCAATAGTTTAGTAGTCATATCGCTGGTCCTTGTCCAGCATCATCAACCAGCAGCACCATCAGTGTGGACTTGAAAATTCCAGAAATCCTTCTTGCCAATTGGTTGACCAGATTTTGGAGTATATATTTGTATCTTCTCTGCCAATTCCACCACAGATCGGAACCATACAACATCACTGACCGAACTGCAACCAAATAGACCGTGTTTACATTGTATATCTTGAGTCCAAGTCTTCCGGTTATTCCTTGGTCGTTGTATTGTTTGCAAAACAAGACAACCTCCGTTTTTGCTATTTCGAACAGCAGGGCATTCATTTCTGCCCACTGCATAGCTGTCATTGCACACCTTTGTATCTGAGTTGTGCACTGATGGAAATTCTTCCTTTCCACCACACAGACGACATTGTCCATGAAGGATAACATTGCAATGTCAGGTGCATATTGTTTCAATTTCTGGAAAAGGCCGGTGATATATATGGAGAACAGATTCGGTAATGCCAGGAATCTTTGTAGTACTGCTATTTCAACATCCAATACTTCTCCTGTCACTTGGTTCATCGTTATTTCCACTTTTCTGTCAGACATCAAGCTCTCCACACCCCTGCACTGGTCTGCTAAATGTCTTTCTGTATCTGGATCAAGTTCTATTGTGTAACGCTTGGAAAGGCTCCCATGACGACCATCAGTATGGCTAACACGATTTTTCCCCTCCTCCATACTTGTTGTACTCTTTTCATCATAGTTCTCACAGCATCAACTTCTGATCTTCCCTTTCGGCTTCAAAACTGGCCATCGTGTAGCAGTTCTCTCGTCTGCTAATCCTCAGGGATTCTTGTTGCAACCACTTGCTCAATAACTTTGTCCAATGAATTTTCATATATCATTATTTTCTACACCTTTGCTTGATGATAATCTAGCTTTCCCCACTTGGTTATTGATACTCCAGTGACAATATTCCATTCTTTTGGATGATGTCCCAATTGTACTGATGTTTTCACTAAGGCTACTATTCTGCTCACATTCCACTTCCTTAGCAGCCTTATCATCTTGGCGTTCATTTTGTCTGGTCCTGGTGCTTTCTTTATGCACTGGGTGTACATAGCTTCCTTGACCATTTCTGTGGTGATCACCTGGTAGGTTTCTCTTCCCTCGTCCATCACCATCATGTTCATTCCAGGCAATGATTTCCGGAACCAGAGCTCTTTTCTGACATCAACTTGTCCGTTCCTGGAAGTTGCTATACCATCTTCATATGTCCGCCGAGTCATGACCGTCAGTTCCCCCTACATTCCATCATACTTCAGCACCCTGCACATCTTGTCACCTTCCGCCATGTCTACGAAGGCATTGAAATATTCCTACTTGCTGGATTGTGTCATTTTCTGATTTTCTCACCCACTGTACTTTAATTACTTTATAGTCTGAACCAATATATTCTTCATGCTCTGATATTGTTTATGCTGATGCGTTAATTGTCTGGACCCCTCATATTCACATGGCATCAATTATCAACCCAATCAGCTCATTGTTTTTCTTTGCAATGCTGGTCAGCCAACCATTGTTGATCACTTCCAGGTTGAATTTTGAGATAAGGTTTTTCAATAAGCTGGCACTCCTTGTTTGGCTGCACACACAGTTCCCCCATGGGCTGTGAGTGTTGAAATTCCCACACACAATCTCATTGTGCTTGGTGATCATGACATTCCATTTCGCCTCCCTCACTGGTCAGGCTGATGGTGAGTCCTTGTTGTCTTGGAGTGTTTTGTCATCGACATTGACGATTCTGGCCCTGACTTCCCACTTGTCGGTGATGTCAACAGCCAGTATGTCCTCTTGGCCCCCAAAGTTTCCTAACTCATTAACAACAACTGCTGCGCCCACCCTGACTGCTGTCATAGTTCTTTTTACTCTTATCAGTCTGAATGCCAGATGGCAAATTTTGTATTCCTCCTCTTTTTCTTGATATGGCTCATGCATTACCACCAAAGCCACTCTTCTTTCCTTACTGTATTCTACAACCAGGAGCGTACACTCCGTTGCCTTCCCACGATTCAATTGTAGGACTTTGACCATTGCATTTCTGGGATTGACTATTCTGCCCCTGGTTGCATTGCCACAACTTGGATCACATCTTGGTCTCTCTCTCAGTCTTCTGTCACCGTGGCGTTGGTTTCAATCTCTCTTTTCGCCTGGCTGCAGGCAATGATCCTTCCTCCTCTGACTCTCTCCCTTCGGCTGGTTCTTTCCTCCTGAACCTTCTGAATTGCCTCCTGGTTCATGATATATGCATTACTCTTTGTGATATGGTTCCCGTTGTATTTTGTTCACTTGCCCTTGTTGTGTGTGCAATTCTGGCCCGGCTTACCCTTGCACCCAACAATGTCGCATTGATGATCTTCTGTTTTATGTTTCCCTGCCCACATCATGCACTTCGTCATCTTCAGCCTGCTGCACATCGACAAGTGATGGCCCCAGCCACATCAATTTTCACGGAATGTGTCTGGTCAGTTGTGAATGTACCATTCCACCTGATTCCACACCTCTGCTGCTCTCTATCGTTTCATTAAGCTCCTCTGTGCCGCCTTCTGTCTTTTGATTGGAATGACCTATCATGTTGCCTGTGTACCCTTGCGCTTCTGCTTCTCCTTGACATTCGTGGGCTTTCCCAGCCAATTGATAGGCATCAGCACAATTCCTCCCTTGTTTTCTGCCTGTATTTCTGACCTGAGTTTCTCCAGGCCTGCCGACGTGTTAACAGCATACTGGTGAAAGCTGATGCCGTGCATCTTCACCTTCTTCCAGGTCTCATTCATTTCCAAATTCATGGTCCCCAGGTTCATATACCTTGCTTGTTAGGGTTTCAAGGCTCGGAGTGCTAGTGGTTAAAAAAACCAAACAAGGGGTGCAGTAATCGCAAGTACTGCGTAATACACAGGAGACTCGAAATCCTGAATCACCGAAGTGAACTGATGTTGGTGCCCAAGCTTACTGGTTGTTTTGTGGACTAGGAAACAAATGAAGAACAAACTTATCCTCCACAAATCCAACGCCTTAATATACAGCTAACGCGACCGTCGTCACATTTGCTCACTTGTTCCAAAATACATCGGTACCTCACCCAACTATGTACCCAACCCTTTCCAACCGTAAACCACACCATAACCATCATGCCATATTCACAACACAACTATCAAAACCTGATTCCTTGCATCAAAACCTGTTTCCGTTCCTTGATACCTGTTGTCTTCCATCGAAACCCGTTTCCCCTCGTAACCCCCATATCTTTTTCATCAATCCCTACTCCTTCATCGATCCTCACTAGACACAACCGTCACAGTAGCTCCCCCCCTCACTTGCCGAGTTCCTACAAGGCTGTTGATTAGGGTTTGCCAGGTTGTTGGGTGTTGAATACGTCGATGGCTTGAAGTCCGTCCAGATGCATTCCCCGTTCCAAACATCTTTCATCGTAGCCCTTCCACTTGACCACGTACTGCAATGGGTGTCGGAATATTCTGCAGTCGTCGAAGCATTCCACAATGTATTCCTCTTCTACATCTATGATAACTGGTGGTGGTGCAGATTCCATTTGCCCTGGAAGAAGATTCTCCGAAACTCTGCTCAAGCGGGAGGTTGGTAGTACTCGGTGCATGTGAAGGTCTTTGTGTAATTGTAAGCGGTAGGCCGATGGGCTGAGAACTTCCATAACTTCGTAGCATCCCAGGCAGTTCCAATGTAACTTCATGTTCGTATGCTGGGTTCCAATATTCCTGGCGTCTATCTATACCCGGGTCCTGATCTTCATTTCCACTCCCTCCCACCTGTGTTTGTCCGCTTGATCAACTTGGATTGCTTGTGCACGAGTATTTTGAGCGTTTATTTGTTCAAAGATAGCGTTCATTTTTTCTGACAGAGTGTTTGCATTTACTTCCCTGATATCATTGGCATTTTGGACTGGATGTTGGCTGAATGTCATTCTTGGGTGAAAGCCATAATTGCCGGAGAACAGTGAGAACCCTGTGGTTTAGGATGTGTGGTTGTTTGACGCAAACTCCGGCGTCGGGAGCCATTGAATCCAGTCGTTCTGTGGATAATTACCGAAGGCCCTCAGGTACTGTTCCATAATGGCTTTCATTCGCTCCGTTTGTCCGTCTGTTTGTGGATCAACTGGTGTTGATAACCATCGATCGATCCCAAATCTTTCACAAATGTGTCTCCAGAATTCTGAGGCGAACTGCGGGTCTCTTTCCGACACTCCTGTGTCAAATACACCATTCAACTTGAATACCTCTTGTACAATTGTTTGGCCGAGCTTCTTCCCGTGTGTGTCATACCGGAATGGCACCAGATGCTTCATCTTTGACAGTCAATCAACTGCCACCAATATGGCATTATATCCGTTGCTTTCCGGTAGCCCCAGCACGAAATCCATACTCAGCTCTGTTTATGGTTGTTGTGGTACTTCTCACGGTTTGAGCCATCCGTGGGTCTTTTCGTTGATTGACTTGCTGCATTGACACACATGCCAATTTCGTACATATCTGTCCACACCTAATCTCATCCCTGGCCAGTCGTGATTTCTTTTGAGGACTTTGAGGGTTTTGCCCTGTCCTGGATGTCCGGCAGCTGGCGAATGGTGGTGTTACCTTATCAGCTGAAGTTTGTTCGGTGCCGCTTTGTTGATTCATTTGGTTGCATTGGTGCACAGTCCTTCGCTGCTGTCCAACAGACCATCCTTATACATATTTTGAATGGAGTTCCTTAAGTATTTTGGGCTGACGTCTTTCTCAACCCGATTGACTTCTTCTGCGAACGCCAGTTCTAGTCCACTTTGGATGCACCGATCAAGATTCACAGTTTTCAGCATGAGCTGTTAGGTTTTTTCAGCCCCCCTTTGGAGAAATGTCTCCGGGTATTATGGTGAGTGTATCGGGTTTTTGACCTTGTTTTCCTGGGCGGTCGATTATCTTGAACTTGAATCTTGACACAAAGTCAGACTATATCGTTTGTCTTCTGTTGAGCAGTTTCGACATCATAAAACATTCAAGGTTCATGTCAACTGTCAGCATATATATTGGATATACTGACCGTTCACACTCCGGCCTCCATTGCTCTAAACCTTTAACGATGGCTCCCAATTCCTGGTCGTCAATTTCGTAATTTCCTCCTGGAGGTGTTTGTTTCCTGCAAAAAAATGCTACTGGGTGAGGTATTCCTAGATCATTGTACTGTGACAGTACTCCAGCAGATATGTAGTTTGACACATTGGTTCCCAAAACGATGTTCCTTTCGTAATTGAAATGTGCCAGGACTGGTACAGTAATAAATGTTTCCTCTAATTCGGGAAACGCTCTGATTTGATTAGGGCCCGATTGCAAAGATACCAGCGTTTTGGAAAGTTTCGTTAATGGTTGAACCACCCTGCTATAATTCCTTATCAATCTTCGGTAGAAGTTGGCGAATCCTAGGAATGCCTGATCCTCCTTCAGTGTTCCGGGTGCTTCCCATTTCTTGACTGCTGTTCATTTATCCGGGTCCATTTTGATTCCGTTTACTCCGACTATTAGTCCCTGGTATTTAACCTCCTGTAGATGAAATTCGCATTTTTCCGTTTTCAAATACAACCAAGTGTCTTTCATCGTTGCCATTATTGCTCGGATGTGTTCCTGATACTCCCTAATGTTGTCTCAATAGATATGGGTGTTGTCCAAGAAAGCCATGCAGAAAATGTCCATAAAGGGGTGGCAGGTGTCATTGATGAATTTCTGAGGGATCCTGGTACGTCGGTAAGTCGGAAAGGCATAACCAGTGATTGAAACACATGGTCGCAGGCTCTAAATGCAGTTTTCCATTCATCTCCTTCTGCGATTCTGATCATATTGTCAGCATCTCTGACATCCAACATGGGGTACCACTTGGCCATTGACAATCTCTGCAGGTGGTCATGTTAGGGTGTGGCTGTGCTGCATTAGTGCGGCTCTGCGGGCCGCTCCCGTTGTTAGCTTTGGCGGGACTTCGGCTGCATCACCAATAACATACACTTCTACACGTATGAAACAGTCTTTTTACCCACAATCTCAGTCGTGTTTCCTGGACCACTGGCAGTGGATATTGGTTTTTATTATTTCTTCATTCAAGCCTGTATAGTCGACGCACAGTCGTAGACCTCCATTTGATTTGGTGGCAAACAGCACCAGCGTTCTACAGGGTGACGATGATGACCTGATAAATCCCTTGGACACGTTCTTTTCAATTCATCTCTTGTTGACCTGTAACTTTTCTCTTGACCTGCTGTGGATTGGTCCGACAGGGGGGGTAAACCTGTGCTACAATGTGATCTTGTGGTCGTATGGTCTATGTTGTGGTAATTATTCAGCAATTACTTTGTCAAAAAGGGGGAGGAACTCATGGTATTCCTTTGGAATCAACTGTTCTAGCAGTTTTTCTTGAAGCTCCGGGACTTCCATGGCCATGTTAATCTCGTATAAAGTAACCGCATAAACCGTAAGTTTCTTCTTTTCGTTATGTCACATGAATGTGGCTGCTGCTATTGCACATATGTCCAGTTTCGGCTTATCCGGTTCTGTTGTTTCCATATGATTGCCCAATACCCATACACTCAAATGATGTTGACAGTGTTTCTGACAGTAATCGTTTAGGAATCCTATCGTTTTGTTCTGGAACTTGAATGTAACGTGATGGAGTTGTAGCCATGATAGTCCGAGTACGATTGGATAGTGACCTTGTTTCGTGACAAACATTGGTAGTTGTTCTCGATATCCGCGTATGCCTAAGTCTAATTGAGCCATGGTTGTGATTGTTCCTGATTCAATGGGCCTTCCATCTAAAACTTCCAAATCCCTTGATTCTTTCAAATCCTTCTCTTGTAAATGATGATGGCACACGGTATCATTGTCAATAAATGCTATTCCATCAGCACTGCAGTGTATCGAGGCATGGGTATTGATGATTTGGTCTTCGATTTTCAGCGAGCATTTAACAACAAGATGTTTGCTTTCCATAAGTGATTCAATGATTTCTGCGCTTGATATAAAAAACTGCGAAATACCAAAACTAGCATTGACTGACAAAGGTGATTCGTTTCCAGTGCAATTGCCATCCTCATTGCACTGGACTGAACTTTTCCCAACTCATCTTTCTTTCCTTTTCTTTTTTCCGAATCTGCTTCTTCTTCATTCGCTGGTTCCTTCAAGGGTGATACCCCTGTTTGTCCGGACACTGTCTTCAACTTCCTTGGGCATAATGCCGCAAAATGTCTGCTATCCCCACAGTACATTCCCAATCCTCCTTCTCTGTGTCGCTTTCATTCTCTCAGTGTAATTTTCTTTCCTTTGACCATCGAATGATCCATTGGTGCAGGGCCATGATATCCTGCAACTTTTCCTTCGGGTTCTATGTCTGGGGCGAATATGCTGTTCGTCATTGGATCAGCTATCTGGTAACTGTCCCGCTTTCCACACTTCTTTTCTGCCTCCCGTCTTCTTAACTGCAAATCTCTCTTTGAACATGACTTGACGAATTTGACAATACTCTCTGGTTGCTCGATCTGTTGTACAAAGTCCTTGAGTTCATTGGACAGCCCACGTTGTACCGCAACCATTTGGGCATCTTCGTTCCATTTGGATGTCTGCTACATATCGTGGGAATTCCGCGTAATACTGGGAGAATTCATGGTCCCATTGCTTGAGCCACAAGAGTTTCCTCTTGGCCATTGCGGCTTTGTTTTGGTCTCCAAATTGTAGATCTAGCATGTCAACTAGGTCTTTCCAGGTATCGAGTTCATCTTGCCCGAAGATTTTGTCACATCGTGGCATCAACTGTGCCAAAGCTACCCCTTTTAGGCATCCATAGGCATACCTGAGCTTCTTCTGCTCGGTGTCGAACACTATTGGTTTGGCAGCAATTTTCAAGGCCAACTGCACCTGCCATCCTCAGAGTTCCTTTCTATCTTCCCCTGAGAGGCTGGAAATGTCATTTGCCTTGTCTTCTCTTTCATCCGCTTCTCTCGTACAACTTTCTGTTAACCTTAAAACTCGGATTACCCGCTGTCGATTTACCTCTACCAAATGTCTGAATTTTACCATCTGTGCCTGAGCATCATCCAGGTCTTGTTTCAGTTCTGCCAGTCCGGATTTCTCTCTTCCAGCTGTTTTTCTAGGTTCCGAACCTTTTCTTCCAGGATTTCATGACTGCATGCTTGGGGGATATCATTCTTCAATGCTAACGCCTGCTGCGTAAGCAGTACCTCCTGCTTCAGGTTGTCCCGTTCCTGGATAATTTGTTCTCCTTCTGCCAATCGTTCCGATATTGTTGCTTCCTCATTCTTTACAGATTACTGTTCCTAGAGCAATTCGTTCAATCTGCTGGTTGTCGGAAGTTGCGCTAATGCGGTCAGCCTGATGTTGATATTTTGGATGTTGCTCCTCAGCTGATCTTCATTCATGATCTCCCTATGTTTGGCTGCCAAAGTCTCCAGTTGTAGTTGTAACGCGCTGGTAAGTGTGACATCGCGAGTTGGTCTTCAGGGTTCTCCTGACATCCTGACTGTGATGGTAAGAGACTGTTTCAAGGAGATGGGCTGCTGTAAAGCGGGAATGTGGTCTTTTACTCAGGTAGTCCTTTACCTGGTCGGTGTTTTCCTGGATTTGTTGGACTTCTGCTTGGATGTCTGCTTCCCAGAATGGGTTGACCATCTAGCGGAAGAACACTTCGTGCGTACTGGGTGTTGCTACAATAATCAGCGGAGTTGGTAATGGAGCCGGATGTAATTCTGGATCTACTCTCTTGCCCTTATTTGCCTTCCACTGGTTTTAATCATCCCACACAATCTGGCACCCTTTCTCCATATGTGTTGGTTGAATCGTAGATTCTGATTCCATGGTGTGATCGTCTGCTGCCCTTACGATTGATAAATGTGTGACTCCGCAAATATGTTTGCAGTAACACGGTTCTTCATCCTGACAATTGTCATGGAGGCAGTGGTATTTGGTTCAAAAGTTTTTAAAAAACTGGGTCGTTGATTGTGAGTCCTCCTCTGTTGCTCGCAGCTTCGATCCTGTAACAATTCCAGTGGGATACTGCATGTGAATCTTTCCAAAAATATTCTTTGAGGGGTTCTTTGGTTTCTGTAAAAATAGCGTCGATGCCTTCGAATGCGTTCAGGGGTTCTTGTTCAAAAAGGTTTGTGGTTCGATTGGCTAGGTTAGTGCAATTGATTGAGGATCGCTGTGGATTGTTGCTGCTGTACACTGACATTTACTCGAATATATTTGATCCTTCTTGACAAAATCTCCAGATGCACACTCTGCAAATTTGTCTCCGAAAACAGTACACTGTTAACTGGTTTTCAAAATTACCAATGGATTTAAACACCAGGCACTGAGGGTTGCAAGGACGTTGACAAATGTAACAGCCACTTCGGTGATGAGAACAGCACATATACTGAACTTTTAACCTGTAGAATCCATTGTAGACTTGTTCTTCTGTTATGGTTTCAAGGCTCGGAGTTGCAGAGGTTAAAAAAACCCAAGTAGAGGTGCAGTGAGTGCGGGTACTGTGTAACAGACAGGAGACTCGAAATCCGGAATCCCAGAAGTAAACAGAGGTTGGGTCCTAAGCTTCATGGTTACTTGGTAGACTAGAGAATGAGAAGAGAACAAATCTATCCTCTGCAAATCTGACGCCCTGATATACAGCTAAAGCGATTGTTGTCACTTTTGCTCACTCATTCCAAAATACATCTGAACCTCGCACAACTCTGTACGCAACCCTTTCAAACTGTAAACCACGCCATAACCATCACCCCATATTTACAACACAACTATCAAAACCTGATTCCTTCCATCAAAACCTGTTTCCCTTCCTGGAAACCTGTTTTCTTCCATCGAATACTGTTTCCTTCCATCGAAACCTGTCTCTCCTCGTAACCCTCATATCTTCTTTATTGATCCCAACTCCTTCATCGATTCTCACTGGACACAACCGTGACATTGCTGCTTTTTCCATGACATCACTCCACACCACTTGCATATCTGCCCACCCTGCTGGATAGGCCAAGAGTGTAATTGTTCCTCTGATGTTACTGGTCATTATCTCTATTCTTACATGGCAGGGTGCTCCAGCCGCATAGAGTGCTCTAATAACCACTGACACAATTTCGATGGCCTTGGGCAGACTGCTCTGGACTGTGTTGTGCCTTGTGAAGCTTTAATATCGGGAGCGTCACTCCAGGTATACCCGGTTAACAAGTATCCGTACTTAATTCGGGACTGCTTCGAAGGTAGATTAGGAGCTTCACACCGGATGTGGAAATCACTAAAAGATTCTGAACAGAAACAATAGGCTTTCTCCAATGCGTATATTGTTAAGGCTGGTTCTCCTCACTGAGAAGGTGGATGTCTTTCTACCCTCGCAGAACCCAAGGTCTTTATACCTTCGTCTTCGCTTTATAACAAATACTTCTATCTACGCTTTTCTCTTGAGCTCCAGCACCATAACCACCATCGAACCAATGCCCGTTTCCTCACAGCCCCCATCTCTCGATCCTCTATCGTCTTCATTGTCATTTGAGTATAATCAAACCATTGGTATCTTTTATGACATCAAGCTCGCGGGCTTTGGCCTCCTGACCAGTTGTATCCTTTCGATCTGATGATTGCCAGACGAATAGGCCTCTTTCGATAGAGAGCTGCTTCGCTGTTCAGAGTTGGCACATATTCTCAGGTCGTCGGCTTTTGCCTGGCTCCATTGAATTGTTTGCCGGATGTCGGTTGGTCGTCGGCGATTCAGAGCAGAAGCGACCGCAGCCATTGACTAGCCGTCGTTGCTTAGCGAAGGTGTGGGTGTTCACTTGCTAGCCATCTGAAATGATTGGCTCTGGCATCCGGGAGAAGTGATAGCCAATGACGTCCAATGAGGAAAATCGCGGATGATCGTACATGACCCCGCTCTGAACTTGCTAGGTGTAACACTACCCCCTCTCCTCGAGAGTGCGTCTCTGAACAACAATGCTCTATACGAATCTGCTCTTCGTTGCCTTTGGCAAAACATGGTTCAGCGTGCTGAAATGAATGATTCCAAATACTCGACATAGTGATTGCGCACAGACCATTGTGATTCGACCACTTGCTCTGAGACATGCATGCACAATCGACCAATCAGTTTGCTTACGTCCAGATGAAACATATGGCAGCAAGTACAATCGATCAATCAGGTTGTGTCCATCTAAGACACTTGCTTTTGTTTTCTTTCTTTTGATGATCTGGAAAATCGTGACCCCGTGTGCCCTTAAAACCAAATCCATCATTTTCTTGATCTGGAAAATTGTGGCCTCTTGTTCCCTTAAAAGCCACATCCTCTGTCCGGTGTCTTGCTAGCCGTTAAAAACCCTGTGTGGAGAAACCGTACTAGCTCAACCGTTTGATCCTATTATCCTTCGCGGCCTGAGAATTCCGTCTGTGATACCTCATTCACAGTCTCTTGTCGTCGAAGTTCTCATAAGGTTTCTCAGTCTAATCTGATTCTACCAGATACCTCGTCCACATGAGTGGATATAAAACCCATTTCCGTTTCTTGCTGTACTGGCTTCCCATCACTTCCTCAACTTGATAGCCTGTTGCGTACTCGTAGCCCTCGACATGATAACCAATGTCATTCTGCTCGCTGGCTCACGCAAGCTCGGGTGTAGGTCTGGTAGGGTTGGTGGCGAGTCGATGAGGTTTGATCAGTGATACATGGAAGGCATTATGAATACACCATGGACCTGGTAGCCCAAGCTTAATAGCGGTGGGCAAGAGCACCTTCGAGACCTTGAAGGGTCCATGAAGCTTCGCATCAAGTTTTCTAGATGGTCTTCGAGTTTTGAGGTTCTTCCCATTTAGCATTACTAAATCACCAACCGAATACTTTGGGGGTCCCTTAGCATGCCAGTCATGGCACTTCCCCATTGTCTCCCGTGCCTGCTCTAAGCCTTTACTGCTGAGTGCATGCATGCTGATCATCCAGTGAACGTAGGTCCTAGATGCCGGATGCTTTGCTTCTGCTTCGATGTGCCAATTCGTTCGAGGATCGAACCCAGAGTTGGCAAAGAACGGTGACATTCCCGTAGCGGTGGTAAGAGAGTTGATATAGGCATACTCTGCCATTGGTAACATCTCGGACCAATTGTCCTGCTCATAATTGCAGTAATTCTGCAGATAGCATTCCAAAGTTTGGTTGACTCTTTCCATTTGTCCATCTGTTTGAGGGTGGAATGGCATAGACATCATTAACCTAATGTCAAGAGCTTCGACCAATGAGGACCAAAACATGGAGGTGAACCTAGAGTCCCGATCTGACACTATGTTCGATGGTACACCATGAAATCTTCATACTTCTTTCAAAAAGGTTATGACCAGGTCTGTAGCTCTCTTCTCTCCATCTTCCAATGGGATGAAGTGATTCATTTTGGTGAATCGCTCGAGGATTTCCCATACCGATGAGCATCAGCCTGATACCAGTAATTAGACAATGCAATCCATGGAAGTCGAGTCCCATGGGGAGTATGCTAATTCGATAGGTTGTAGAAGACCATAGGGATCATGACGAGCAGCTTTAGTCCTTTGGCACACAGGGCATGAGTGGACATAATCTGCGATGAACTTCTCCATTTCTGGCCAAAAGAACTTTCGTCTGACCAGTTCGATTGTCTTATCCTGCCCCATGTGTCCAGCCATCTTTGAATTGTGCTCTGCTTGCAATATCTGTTTCTTCAATTGCAGATCGTCCGGGATCCATAGTCTGCCTGTAAATTAAAGAACTTTGTTTTCGAACAAGATGACTGGGCTTGTGTTACCTTTACACAGTGCGGACGTACTCTTCTTGCCATGCAGCATCGTTGTTAGCAGCGCTGACCACTGCTTCTAACAGCCATGAATTGAATTTGACTACAGGAATTGCTCTCAACTTTGCAGAAGAAATCGCAATTCGTTCGCCTCGTAATCCCATTGCCGTTACTGGTACTGTTTCTCCTTCCGTAGATACCAACTGATGGGGTCTCAGAACGCAGTGGACTGGCTGATTTTTGTTTTCTTCGGCACTACCTCCCCCATTTTCAGGGCGGTACTCCGCATGTGTAGATAATGCATCCAGTTGCCCATTTGCACTGCCAGGATGGTAGAACATTGTAAAATCATATCCTGCCAACTGTCGAACCCAGCGGGCTTGCCTCCGATTCAAAATTTGCGTAGTTGTAAAGTATTCGACATTCCTGTCATTGGTGAACACACTGATTGGATGAGCTGCACCTTCAAGATAACGTCTGCATTCTTTGAATGCGGATACTATGGTGAGCATCTCTTTGTCATGAATTGTGTAGTTGATTTCCGCTATATCTATCTTGCGAGAGTGGTAGGCAATAGGGTGCAATCATCCATGGATTGCTTGGGAGAGTACTACGTCGATTGCAAAATTGCTTGCGTCAGTTTCAATCACAACAGGCCAAACAGGCTCGAAATGTCGTAATATGGAAGTCTCTGTAAAGTGCTTCTTTAGCATTTTGAAGGCAATTTGATGTCGCGGATATGCTTTCCAAACGAACTTTTCGTTCCTTGATTTGGTTAACTCCGTTGGAGGTTGGCATATCGTTGAAAATCCTTAGATGAAGCGTCGATAGAAGTTGGCGAATCCGAGGAAAGACTGGACGTCCTTGACAGACTCCAGAATCTCCCATTTAAGAATTGTATGAATCTTGTTCTCTGACATACTGACACCCTCTCCCTATATGAGATACCCTTGGAACTGAAATTGGTTTTGGGGCCATTCGCACTTATCGGGTGCTATAGCCAAGAGGTGTGTTTGTGATCAATGAGGGACATCTCGAGACAATTGAACATGCTCTTCTTCGTTTTCTGTATAGATGAGGTTATCATCTATATAGACTAATACTCCATGACCTATTAGATCTTGCAGGATCTCGTTCATCATACGTTGGAATATAGCTGGCGCATTTGCCAATCTGAAAGGCATAACTAGGTATTAATAATGTCTATAGCTCATACGAAACGCTGTGTTCCATTCATCACCAGGTTCAATTCGAATGCGGTTATACCCTACCTTCAAATCAATCTTGGTGAAAATTCTCGATCCAGCAACCCTGCCTCTATGTTCGTTCATAAGTGGCAATGGATATCGGTTCTTAATGTTCACCCAATTTAGGCCGCTGTAATCCACGCACAATCGAATCCCTGTTTCGTGTGGCATTGGAACAAAGAGTATGGGTGCACCCACGGGTGACTTGCTAGAACAGATCTTTCAAGAATCAAGCATTTTCTTCAGATATTCTTCAAGGACCGAAAGCTCCTTCTCTGAGAGAGCATAGATGGGACCCGACAGAGGTTATTCTACATCTTTAAGTCATTGGCATGATTGTAGAATTGATAAGGCGGAAGAGCATTGGTAGTTTCTCCGTTGTATAATGTTTCGAAATCTCTGTATTGCCATGAAATTCGTTCTACCCAATCGATCACAATTGCATGTGCCGTATTGATATGCATTGAACCGATAACCCGGATGTATTGAGGATCAGTACCAAACTTCAAAATGGAATGTTGATATTCAATTGAGAACATAGATACCGCTGCTTTCGTTCAATGTTGATGGCAATGTTTCGACATAAATTGGAGCTTATCATTTTCATTGGTAACTCCACTGAGTGCTCCATGCTTGTAATCGACCAGTAAGGTAACATGATGTCAGAGGAATATTCCATTGCACCAATTTGGAAGGTTTCTTTTGAATAATAAGATTCATATGGCAGAGTAACGGTGAAGATGTACTGCCAACCAACACCTTCTACTCTTTCGCCATTAAAGATTTCGACTATCTTCGGTTCTGTTCCAGTCACTAATGCAACCCAATGAGAAGCGGCCCACTGCTTCGAAATCATAGGTGTTTTGCACCCACTATCCAAGAGAACCCTTACAGAGACGTTCTTCTCGTCTCGAAAGCTTGCAAACATGCGTATTTTGGGTCTTGAACCAGTCTTAGGTTCAGGTGGCAATTGTTGCTTCGGTTTCCGGGGTACAGGCTGAGATGCACTGGCCGCAGCCGTGTGTTTTTGATCTTTTCGGTTGACAACCATGATAAACTGCCATTCGACACAGTGCCAGCCGCAATGGGTTGTAGTTGTTGGAATTCGTAAATCAGTAGGTGAATGCGGTTCGAAAGAGTATGATCAAGCTCGATGGTAATCATTTTGTCACTAGTTACACTTGGATGCGATTTGACCAGCATATCTCGAGTATTGAACTTATCCTCAGGCACCCGTTCTTAAACTGCAGAACAAAAAGTATATTGAATATCGAAAACCATTATACCAATGACTGCATTTGTAAGACCCAAATGGATACCCAAAAGAAATATGAATATCTGTACCCATAAAATCAAAACTGGAGGTGTCTGTAACTCATAAAAACCAGAGGTGTCTGTATCTCATAAAAATCCTATAGGAAAGACCGCACTCCCATAGAACAAAGGAAAGACCGCACTCCCATGGAACAAAGGAAAGACAAGAGAAACTTGTTTCATCCGTCAATCTTCATACCCTCGGAGTCAACCTCGTAATACACTCGAGAGCTTGAGGCGGTTCCCGGTTTCATGATTCGGTCTGCCAGACATCAGGGCTTGACCTTTGAAGAAGAGGTGGTTACTTCTGGCATCGAAGTTTTCTTTTTAGGCATCTTGTCCTTCTTCTTCTTCATTCTGGAGGAGATTTTGATGACGTTCTTGCAGAATACCCATCGATGCTTCGACGAACCGCAGCGCTTGCACTTGTTGCACTGGGCTCTTGCTTCCAATAAGGATTTTTGAATGCCTTTCAGGGCTTCGCTTTTGTCCGTATTGACTGTCTTAGGACCCTTCTTCTCTGTTCGAGGTTTCTTGGAGTCAGAACCTTTCTCAAAGTTCTTCTTGCCTTGATTCCCCTTATCATCGCCAACCTCGTCACACTTCCTGTTATTGTTCTTTTTGTCTTTGGGTTTGTGATCGTTGTGTTGGTGCTTGTCTTGCAGGCGTCTCTCATATGTGCGGCCGACTTGTTTGAGCAGTAATTTGTATTCAGCTTCGTCATTTGGTGTAATCTTCGAAAAATATATTCGATCCTTGATTTCTTTATTGAGTCCACTGTGTAGAGCCTGCCACCATCCAATCACTGATATGCAGACATGGTAGTTGAAGTCCTCCATCTTTACGATGTAGTCCCGGATATCTCCTTGGTACTGTAATTTCTTGATTTTTCGGAGGCATTCTGTTTCTTCCTCCGGGTCAATGAATTGTTCCTCCATAGCGCTGGTGAATGCCGACCATGTGTCAACCTGAAAATGCGTCCTAAGCTTTTTCTCTCGGTTGTTGTACCAGGCCAATGCTTTTTCTCGAAGGATACTTCCAACGAAGATGACCTTATCGTCGTCATAGTTGTACTCGTTTTTGAAGGGCCTGAGATAGCGATCCACTCCTGTAATCCAGTGGCGGTAGGATTCAGATCTGTCCGTTGGATCTCCCTTAAACTTGTAGCAAGCGCAAGCTTCTGCTTCTTGACTGAATTTGGAGCTCTCGGTGGGTGAGGTGGTACTTGTGGTTGTAGCGCAGGTGTTTCACTATAGTCTGTACCTCCTGGTAGTGGAAGTGGTGGGAGAACCTTGTCTCCACTATCGGATGAGCTGGAGCTACTCGAGCTGGAGCTAGAAGACTCGGAGTCCACTGCGGGGTCTCCTCCAAAGCCTCCTGTACCGTCTCCATTACCAGTCAGTTCTGGATTCACAGCCTCTTTGATCCATTTTCCAACGCCATTACTTACGGTCTATCGAAGGCGGAATCCCTGCTCAACAGGCTTGGCATCCCCTTGCTTTGGTATCAATACTGACCAGGCCAGTGAGCGTACTGATTTCTTCATTCTCTCATCTGGAAGCTTCATCTGCAAAGCTCTAGTGAATTTTTTGAATTTCCGAACAAAGTTCTTCTTAATCTTTCGCTCTGCCACCTTCCTTTTCCTTTCTGCATCTTCTACCATTTTCTGTGCTTCATTGTGTATTCTTTTTGCTTCGTTACGAGACTTGGCATATAGCCCAGACATACAATCACCATCTTCTTGGGCTATTTTCCGAACATCCGCCAGCTCCTGGGATTGGATAAGTACTTGGAGCACAAGGTGTTCTTCGGCTCGTTCCCTATTATCGAGCAGAGTTGAACGGGATCCCGAGGCTGTCTCAAATCATTGGATATGCGCACTGTGAGCAAACCGCAGCTCTTCGTAGGCCTCGGTGGATTGGGCCTGCCTCAGAACAAAGGCTGCTTGGACGTTAGCCGCAATCACTTGGCATTGGATGACCATGTCCGAATGCTTCTCAAATTCAGACATACGATCACCATCTTCTTGGGCTATTTTCTGAACATCCGCCAGCTCCTGGGATTGGATAAGTACTCGGAGTACAAGGTGTTCTTCGGCTCGTTTCCTATTATCGAGCAGAGTTGAACGGGATCCCGAGGCTGTCTCAGATCATTGGATTTGCGCACTGTGAGCAAACCGCAGCTCTTCGTAGGTCTCGGTGGATTGGGCCTGCCTCAGAACAAAGGCTGCTTGGACATTAGCCGCAATCACTTGGCATTGGATGACCATGTCCGAATGCTTCTCAAATTGAGCCATTTCCATCATTTCCACCCTCAGGTAAACGGCATCCTATATTTCGTTTTGTCTAATTATGAGGCCTTCATAAGCTTTGGCCAATCCTGCGAAGGCCGTTTGTATCCCGAAATTGTTCTCCCTTGCTTCCTCAATGAGCACGTCCATTCGTCCGAGCTCCCTGTTGATTCCATCCAAAAGCTCAATAACCCAGTCCGGAATATCTTTCCTTGCAATGGGCAGGTATTGTGTGACCTTCTTGTCGTTATCGCTGGATAGAATCAACACATTTTCTTTTCTAAGCACCGTGTAGGGGTCCATCATGTTGGTGTCTGATCTGGTCATTATAGGACGAGGTAAAATTGCTCAACAGAGGTGGTGTGAAAGAAGTGGAAACGAGCTCCGGATTCTTGCTACTATGTTACCGACAGCTCGTAGTCTGGGTGAGAGGCATACGTGATCAAGGACCAGCAATGTGGGAATTGGTAACGAAATAGCGGTGGTATTTCGTCTGAATTCATTCACCAATTCCAATGGTAAATGGCTGTGACAATGGTTGATATAGCAGCTGCTGCTCTGCCGATCGTTGTGTGGGTTCCTCCGCAGTTGTGCTCGCAATAACACACTTCCTGATCTACACAATCAATGTGCAAGCCCTTGTATCTAGTCCAATGATCAGCGAAGGCTGGATTGTTGATACTTTGACCTCCTCCTTGTCTGGCTGCGTCTGTCCAGTAGAGGTTCCACGGATACGGCGTATCAGCTGCATCCCAAAAGTAATCTTTGAGCAGTTCTTCTGTTTCGTTCAGGAGAGCGTCGATGCTATCGGAGAAGTTGAGAGGTTCTGGTTCTACAAGCTGCGATGGGATTCCAGCTAAATCGAAGAAGTTGACTCGACAGTGGCAGTTGGAGTTGTATGGCATCAAGGTCGCTTGATGTATGTGGGTAGAAAGAATACCTTCCTCAGAATCGTTTCTTTGCTAACAATATGATGAAACACAGTGAGCGTCACTCCAGGTTTACCCGGTCAAACAGTATCTGTACTTAATTCAGGACTTCTTGGAAAGTAGATTAGGAGCTTTACTCGGGATGTGGAAATTACTAAAACATTCTGAACGAAAGAATAGGCTTTCACCAATGTGTATATTGTTCAGGTTTGTTCCCTCGCTGAGAATGTTGATGCCTTTCTACCCTCGAAGAACCCAAGGTCTTTATACCTTCGTCTTCGCTTTCAAACAAATTCATCTATCTAGGCTTTTCCCTAGAGCTCCAGCATCATGACCACCTTCAAACCAATGGCCGTTCCTTCGCAGCCCCCACCTCTCGATTTTCTATCGTCTATATCGGCATTAGATTATAATCAGACCATTGGTATCCTTCATGACATCAAGCTCGCGGGCTTGTGCCTCCCGTCCAGGGGTCTCATTTCGATATGATGACCTCCAGACCAATAGGCCTCTTTCGATAGAGACCAGCTTCACAGTTCAGAGTCGGCACATACTCTTAGTTCGTCAGCTTTTGGCTGGCTCCATTCGGTTGTTTGCCGGTTGTCTGGTTGTCGTCGGCGATTGGGAGCAGAAGCGACCGCGGCCATTAACTAGCCGTTGTTGCTTATCGATGATGTAGGTGTTTGTTTGCTAGCCATTCAAAAGATTGGCTCTGGCATCTGAGACAAGTGATAGCCGATGATGTCTAATCAGGGAAACCGCGGGTGATCGTACATGACCCTGCTGAGAACTTGCTACCTGTAACAGAAGCTAACTCCCCTGTGCTCAAACATCTCCTTTTGGTGGAGATTGCCGCCATGTCATGTTGCTCCTTCTTATCTACCTTCTTATCGTTTCTCTCGACCACCTGAAACTCGCACTCCCTATTCTGTCCTGTTACAAATACTGCCACTTTCTCTACATATATAAGCTTTCTTTACTAATGTTGTTTTTGTTACAGTTGTCATTTTCAGTTTGTTGGCTGCCTCGGTTCCATTCACATCCATCTTCGGTCCCTTGGGCAGGTTCTATAGAGCTTCATTCTTTTGGGGTATGGCGATCAATGTTGGCTGCTCTTAGCCTCTCGATCGGATCGCTTATAGGGTGGTTTCAACAATCGGGACTGCTGGAGTAAATGCTGCCCTTTCTCCTGGGGGATTGTTGGTACGTATCTTTAAGCCACCATCTGAAACCTCTCTTCATTCATCTCCTGTCTGATGACTCGCTGCATCAGTATCTGGACACACCCCATCATATCTGGATTCATTTCACAGTCCATGTCCATTATTCCCTTTGGTTCCTGAATTTCCCACTGCATTTCCCTCAACTTTTCATTGTTGATCTCTGCAACTGTGTTGGTGATACTTGCTTTGCACATTATGTTCTTCTCATTGAGCAACCCCCACTTCCCATCTCTCTCATTCATTCACCCCTGGACTCCTGACCATTGTTCCTGTTTGCGTACTGTGTAAGCTTCCAACAAGTACATTATTTGTTTGGTGGTTCGGTGCAGCTGTCCCATATCGGCAAAATCATACCTGCATTAGGTGCCTATGTATACTCCCATCGCACCCAACACACCCAACACACCCAACACACCCAACACACCCAACACACCCAACACACCCAACACACCCAACACACCCAACACACCCAACACACCCAACACACCTACGCCCATATGTAGGTGGCAACCATCACCACACTCCCTATCTGTCTACCTTGTTGTCACAACAATTTTCTGTGTTGGCTGTGGATTTCTACTTCAGAGAGTTAGTACTTTCTTTATCCCAATGATTTTATAGGTTTGGTTTAAATTGATAATATTTATCTACGTACAGATATCTCCTTTCATATTGCTCCAGCATCTTCAATACTCATTTCAGATATATTCAATAAATGAGTCAAAACAGATCAAGTACAGGCAAAGCAGGAAGAATAGCATGATTACCATTTATTTTGCAAGTGGGGCAACTGTATCAATTGTGTGACCGATTCCTTGTGTACCTGAACAGGCTCAACTCAACACGACAAATTAAATGACGCTATTTATGATGAATTTCCAGAAGAATGTCAATGCTCAGATCCAATCATATACAGGAGAAGATTGAGCAGCAGGAGGAGTACACTATCACTGTAGGGGCAACTGTAGGAGTTGTGTAACCGATGTCTGGAGTACCCGAGTTGGAACAACTCAATGCAACGGATTGAATGAATTTATTTATAGTCGATGTGGAGGTGAGCTGGATGAATTAGGACTGATTGAGAACAGGTGAAAGAAGAGCAGAAGGAGTACTATTCATTGCGCATGTGGGGAACTGTGGGAGTTGTGTGACCGATACCTGCAGTATTCAACCTGGCCCAACTCAACATGACAAATCGAATGGAGCTATTGACGAACGATTCAGAAAAGAACTGTAAGAATCAGAACTGATCAAATAGAAGAGAAAGGGAGCAGGAGTAGCAGGAGCAGGAATACTATTCGTTTCACATGGGGGCAACTGTGGGAGCTGTGCAATTGATGCCTGGGGTACCCAAGCTTGCTCAAATCAACACGATGAATCGAATGCAGTAATTTTTCATTTTTCAGGAGAACAACAACATCAATCAGAAACGTTCAAATACAGGAGATGACGGAGCAGATGGAGCTGGAGGGGGTGTACATTGTCACTTGTGGGGCAACTGTAGGAGTTGTGTGACCAATACCTGGAGTGCCCAAGCTGTTTCAACTCAACACAAGGAATGGAATGCAGTGAGTGACGAATGATTCAGAGAAGAACTGCAACAGTCAGAACCAAATACATACTGGGGAAAGAGGAGGTATACATTTTCGCTTGTGCGCCAACTGTAGGAGTTGGGTGACTGATACCTGAAGTACCCAAACTGGCACAACACCATGTGATGATTCGAATGGCGCTATTCACCATCGAATCGGGAATGAACTCCCATACTCAGAACTGATCAAATACTGTAGATGGATGGGAAAGAGGAGAGGATAACCATTCATTTCGCTTGTTCAGCAACTTGTGGAATTGATTGACTCATGGTCGGTGTCTCAGAGATTTAGAGATAATCAAATCGACTGGACAGGGGTTATGGCAATTTGCAGCAATTTCATTGGTTGACTAATAGTAGATTATACAACCATATAAGTTGTACTGACAACCAGGGAAGTTGTTTTTTGAAAAGTTCTTTCCACTGCTTCCACTGTTGCCAATATTCTTTCCAATACACCAAATGTACTTAATGCACAAGGCGCTTACATAGGTAGAAATGGTACCTAAGTAGGTAAGAACTTTCTCCTGATACAGCTCCTGTGCTTGCTGTCGAACCTTCCTTTCTATTCGGCTCGTCCAGTTCCCATGGGCCTTCGAAAGCCCTGGTCTGATGCTCCTCAGCCTCTTCCTATTTACGTTGCATTGCAGTTGCTTGGCCATGGGCACAATTGTGATTGCCGAGGCGATGGGTGTCCCTGACACATCGCCAGATGTACCATTGGCCACTTCTGTTTGTGTGTAAGGACGGGTACGGGCCGGTACGGCTCCGTACTCCAGAGTATGAGTAGATACGGTTGCACACGAGAATAAGTGATGAAGTCATATCATTGTAAGGTAAGATGATCGCTGGAGTGCAATAGCACTCCCGCGAAGTGACTATATACTAGGCGGTTACCCGGCCCTCGGCCGGCTGCCATCACTCGGCCACCGCCATTACATCATCCCCCTCTCTAGCTGCAGACCCCCTGGGCTGCCATACCCGTACATGAGAAGAGAAAGAAGTAAAGTTCCAGACTCGTACGCCCTCGTACGGCCTCATAAATCCCGCAACCGATCGGTACCGCTCGAGGGTAACCTTTCGGTGGATCCGGCGCACGGGAAAACTCCACCTCCTGTGGTAGGTGGTAAAAACCCATGCCGACGCCATTTATACCGGGCCGAGATCCAATAAGAGAAGAGAAGAGAAGAGAAGAGAAGAGAACCTCTAATTGGTCCGAAACACCCCCAAGTCTCCGAATCCAAACCGTCCCGCAGCAGGCATCGTTCCAAGTCCACCTCCGAATGTATCCCCGAAGTGACCTTCCAGCTTTTCCATATCTCCGACTCTAAGTTCACTTTCCTCCGGATCCAAGCCATTGCTCCCGATAGTGCCGGCTCGGTGGAGCTCGTCATCATTGGCTTCCGCCATCGATCATTCGTATATAGTTTCTCTTTGAACACGTTTCAGAGTCTCGAGAGTGGCTACCATGGCCTGTGACGTCTCGCGGGCTTATTGGCCTCGGATTCGTCTCGGAATAGTCACTGCAGCAGTCAATTGACTTCAATGGGTATACTCATCTTGATTATGACAGGCCATGCTTCCGAGGCTCCGATCTTCGGTTGCTCCTCGACTTTGCCCTTTCGAGTTCGGTTGCAGTGCAAACAAGAATTCTTTGGCTCCAGGTGCAGCTCAGATCCGAGTACACCATCAAGTAAACCTTCGAGTAAATCTTCGAGTCCATAGTTCCGAATATTCAAATGGACTTCCAGTTTCTCCGAATCCGAACTTCCAAGCCCATGGCAGACCTCATCGGTGATAGCCGCCGCGCTCGGCATTGATTGTATGTCTCATTGATCGGCTCTAGATCGACTCGTATATCGGCTATGCGGATTTTCTTCGTCTTTGACTTTTGGTCGCCATTCGGCTTCAGATCCAACGGTGGTTGATTTGTTTCGGCTTCGTCCAGCCTTCGATTGCAGTCATCATATATCGGCATGCATTCGTACATGCTCGTTCAAGTTGTGGTATCTAACCCGTTAGTGTGCCATACAAGGTCTTACTCACGATGTAGCTAAGTATGCTTCTGTTCTAGATGCATCAAGGCATCCATTCCCTGGTTCTCATGCCTTCGACTTCCGAATTCGTGGACCGACTAAAGTCGTGGATTTGCAAGTTAGTGACGAGAACTTCTGCGGATATCGCCGCAGCGAAGGTCAACTCCAAGTTAAGCAATTGCAATCAGGAATCCATTGGCTTTCAAAAGTTCTTCTGTCTGGATGGAATCTAGGAACTGCTCCAACTGAGGGCGGCAGAGGAAGCCCATTGAACCGCTCTCGAAGGGTAATATTCGTTGATACATCTAATTCGTAAGCATCCCGTACAAGGTTATAGTTACCATATAATTCGGTGCGTTTGCGCTCTCGGCTCTGAATCCAATCGCGGTAGCCTTCGTACGCCCATTAAGGAGTCCAGCCAATTCGCATTCCGCGCAGCTTGACATCTCGATTGCTGATGAATCTGGCCTTCTGGTCGCTAGTGCTGGGTGCAGTTGATCCCATTGTCATCGTCGGTTGCAGCTGATTGTGCATCCGATCTGTTCGGTGGTGCTTCCGGTTCGGTGATGAAGACCAGTATCGTAGCCAGTGACTTCTCGAACTCCCAGGTGCACTTGCTCTTGATTTCATTGACTTCCTGGTTCCCTTGACGTCTGTAGTATGCCAGGTACACTTCATGGTGATGATGTGTCGTTCCAGCACTTCCGGTGCGGATTTCGTTTGCAGTAGCGGTGGATTTTCGGTTTCCGGAACGGTTATCCCCCTCTTTTTGAGGTCGGCGCTCCGTCGACGACAACTCATGCCGGTGCGTATGATGATGATTCTCGTCGATTCTGACTGTTTCGATAGCCATCATGGCTTGGTACTTCTATATCTGCATTCGATTGCAAGTCTCGCAGCATCACTTATAAAGTAAGTGTTTCTTGAAAAAAAGGGTAGAGTTGAAACGTAACCTTGTATATGTATATCCGTGAGAAGACTCTTGTTATCCTTCTCCGAGTGTGAGCGATTGCACTCTGTACTCGTAAAACTGCATTTTGCGGCTTTCCCGTGGTTTAATAAGTGCCATCCGTCTTTGCAAGGATATTGGATGCTCGCGTTCCAGGGCGGTCGTTTCTCTCCTTTGGAGATCGGTGCTCCTTCGACGACTTCTGATTATGCCGGTGTGTACGGTATCGAGTCTGATGTCAATTCTCTTATCGATTCTCGTTGATTCTCATTCATTCTGGCACTTTCGATTGCCATCTTCGCTTGATACCAGTGATTGCATTTCTTTTTGCGTGTTATCTAAAGTGAGAGTTTCTTAAAGAAGAGAGTAGAGGTTCAAACGAAACCTTGAATCAGTTGCCATATAGGCATAGAGACTCTTATTATCGTTCTCGGGAGTGTGTGCGATTGCACATACACTCGTGAAATTTGCATTCCGTGGCCCCGCCATAACTTTCTCAGTTTCATAAGGCTTCGCTGACATGCATAAGCGGTGGTTGTGTCAAGGTTGCCATCCGCCTAGCAGTCGTTTCTCATTGTGTGAATCACTTCGCGGTAATATGGTCTTCCATGTGCGACTATCCTCGGACGTCCGTACGGGCTCATATCGATCAGTAAGGCATCGTACCTGCTCCACACGTGTTAGCTATGATAATGCAAAAGATGGAGCGGTAGATGTCGCGGAAACCAGGAATAGCAGTACCGCCGGCCCGACACAATGGAGCATGACCGTGGCGTGCATCCTCCCTTCTTGACTCGGCGGCCGGTAGCAGTCATTCAAGGTCCTCATTGTTGGTACACTCTTCTGCCGCAACTACCGCCGCTGCTCATTGCTCGTCGTCGTCCAGCGCTTGGGTCTTGCCTGATATGTCCGAGGGTCTGACGTCCAAAGTCGCTCCCAGCAGCCCTGAGCATTGCCCAATCCGTGCGACAAATGCCATGCGTATGCAGTAACTCCAAGAATTTGTATATTCGGAAGAGGGTCTATGGGCCCGTTGCACCGCGAGATGTTTTTCAAATGCACTTTATCTTCTCCTGGAGCACTCCAATTTGGTGTCCGTAGAGATATTAAAATATAGCCGGAGGAGGAACCTAGGATCCCCACGGCGCCCCGGTATCTGCCCGCGAGGCCTTCGGTGCCAACTTTGCAGTCACCTGCCCACTTCCGCTCGAACACGCTCAGTTTGGTGCCGATAAGAAGACCCATAAACCATTGGCTCGTCAACCGCTGGTAGACAGTTGGTTCGTCAACCGGTGCGAGATGTTATGGCACTGAGCCGTCATCATCACTACTCGGCTATCCCCCCGCCTTCTGCCGTCTGTCGGCTTCCCCGCAGACTCCATCACACACCCATCAAACCCAAGGATGCCGATGCCCGCTGCTTCGTCTGCCAGGCTGAATTTTGAAGAGGCCTTGGAGACATAAAGATGCTTGTCGCGCCGCAGTCGGTAAGTGCTGGTACGCGGGTTGCATTTCACCTTGATCCCGAATTCGAACTTCAGCTGTGATGTGAGTCGAATCGGGTTGTAGTGTTCATTGGCGGCATGTGTGTGGAATTTTGTACTTCCAATCGTCCATAGAGTAAAGTTGAGTATCCCCTTTGAACCATCTTCCGAGTTCGTAGAAGGGTAATCACGATCGCAATTGCCGTCGGCAGTGTCGATCTAATGTTCGGTAATCTCAAGTTTCGATTATCCATAAAAGTGAATCTCGTAGCATTCGGCCATCTTTGCACTGTAAGCCTTAAATGTGGGTAAAAGTGGAGGTCGAATAATCATGTGTAGTCATCCTCCACCGGTGCACTTCGCCAGTAGATCTCGTGCAAAAGTAGCTTGTGTCGACTTGGTTTTTGCCATTGAGCTTGATCGCCATGAGTCGACGCGTTCAGGGATAATTTCGACTAGTTTCGTTCTTCCGTTCGTACGTAATTGCTCTCGTCGAACGTATATCAAGGATGGCCATCTTGGCCGGTGACTTGTGTCCGGAGACTGATTGACTTCCGAATCAACTCGAAATAGTCTGCTACCGTCAATAGCTCAATTTAGGTATATTTATCAAGTCTCAGTGCTTGTAAGATTCGAAAAGTGAAGTTTGGCAAGGTCTGGAAGCCACCAGCTGGATCTTGAGTATCGACCATGGCCTTGGGCGGCGTCATGATCTTTCGACTTTCCTCGGTTTTTTCGCATTGCTTTCGTCTTGGATTTCCGTCGCGTGGGGAAGTTGCATTGACATCGATTCTCGATGAACCTGTGATCCACCACGCGTAAAACTAATGTCCGGTGGAGAGGTAATTGCGATCTTCCGATCGTATGTGCCATCATTCTCCGTATATGCATATTCCGTAGATGTACTCTTGATCCGTAGATGCACTTCCGTGCTCGTTTAATCTCGACGCTTCGTAACTGCGTTTCAGAGCTTCCGCTCCGATCGGTAAAAGGTAATCGTGAAATGAGATTTGATGGGACGCGTTTATCATGGGTAGCTTCGGGTCCAGCGATGAATCGACGCGTCTTTAATATGGCTCCGCGGCCTTCCATAGTCTTCCGACTAATCGGTTAATCGTTCGTATACGATTTCTCTTGTTGAACGATCTTGTGAACGTAATCTCGGGGGTAAGGACATCGTGGCCGGTAATGTGTTTCAAGGAACGATTAACGTCTGCAAGTGTCAACAAGACCAATTAGATAGTAAATTTATCGGAACTTATCGCTACTGCGACGGGTAGAGTTCAATCCGTATTCTTGTGAAATGGTGATAACCGATAAGTAGTCATAAGCATCGCTAATAACTAGTGTGTATCCGCCAGCATGTCTGGGATGTCAATCGTAATCCTCTCTTGAAGTATCGTGATCAGCACGATTGAGATCGTGATCTTCGGCATCGTGATCGGTATTGATTTCCGCCTTGTTTCTGATTTCGACATGTGTAGAACCGCTGGGTTCCGGTGATCAATTGCCTCGGCCAGTAGCCCGCCACCGGTGCCTGCAGAGTTTTCTCGCTCTCACAAAGGTTAGCGACATAGAATTGAGTTCCAGATGACTTGTCTAAAGGAATTGAGTGGATAATTGCTTGTTTTTCGAGGTCTTTGTACGTGTAGTGACGCGTTGGAAAAATCGGGTTTATCGTGAATTCCGCATGCGAAACGTATCCAATTTCTGAACAGCGATCATAGTGTAAGGACGGGTACGGGCCGGTACGGCTCCGTACTCCAGAGTATGAGTAGATACGGTTGCACACGAGAATAAGTGATGAAGTCATATCATTGTAAGGTAAGATGATCGCTGGAGTGCAATAGCACTCCCGCGAAGTGACTATATACTAGGCGGTTACCCGGCCCTCGGCCGGCTGCCATCACTCGGCCACCGCCATTACATTGTGCAAATAACTTCAAAATTTGTATCTCCTCTCTGAGCTGATACTCTGATACCCACATCTGCTACCACAATCAGACTCTTACTTCCTGTGGTTGCCATTGTTCGTGGCTTGGTCATCACATTGTGGATGCATGTTTGCTTCCTTTACGTAGTGCCCAAGCTCTTTCAATTGTCCGGATATGCCAGGAATTTGATACACAGGTCAATTTCATGCTATGAACTGATTTCCAGTGTCCGATTGTCAATTACTACAGTGGTTGGAGACATATTTCACAGTTTCCTATTTCGCCCAAACTTTTTTCAATTACATAAACACTGTGGTGCAGTGGATTTCCTGGCAGCCATGGACATTGGATGGTTCACACCTAAGTGTTCAATAGAGGTCAATGGTATATATCATTAGCTTTCTTTCATTGTGGGATTGTTTTTTTTTTTGCTAGTGGTGGTCAGTCATTTATATTTCTTTTCTTTTGGGAGCAGGGATGAAGGGTAGTAGGTGGGAGCTCTGCGATCCAACTGGCTCACCTGGAGGTGGAGGTGATATGGGTCCTGTTATACTCTAGCTAGAGTAAATACAGAATGAATAAACAACAACAACATCAGCTGAGTCGCTCAGCTGCAGCCCTCCATTGATCAAACTTGTGATCGATATTCGCCGTCTGCATCACAGTCGAATGCAGCTGTGATGTCACAGCCGGTGTTCCTAAGTGGCCCGGCCAGCCGTCCGGCTTTTTAGCCACCTGCAGGTCCGGCCGGCTGGCCTCCATTCTGAAAGCCTGCACTAGCGGCAGCTCGGCCCGGCCTGGGTCAAAAGCCAGCCGGCCAGCCACCTGCCCTGCACGTGATTTAAAAAGCTAGCATCGGCCTGCATCGGCCTGCATAAGCCTTAGTCTGGTTGATGGATAGAATACAGCAATGGCAGGGCTACGATAATTGAGTTGGATATGGTTTATGTCTTGTACTTTGGAGACTTTCTTAGTATAGGCAGCAGAGAATCTTTCAAACAAAATATTCTGTTTAGGCTTAGTTCTACCAAGAAAAGCCTGCAGGCGGCCAAGAAAAGCCAGCTGGCCGCCAAGAAGCCTGCAGGCCAGGCCCGGCCCTCATTTGAAAGCCGCCGCTAAGGCCGGCCTGGCCGCTTAGGAACACTGGTCACAGCTCACTTGGGGCTGGGGATGTGTACGATTGTGAAGATCTAAGAGCTAAGTAGATTCGAAGATCGGCTTCATGCGCAAACCCCATATATATTGCTCCATCGTTGCCGTCCCGTCGAATCATTCCGCTGCTAACCGTAACCACATAAAACAAGGAGTACAATAATACGACTTTTTGCCATTAACCTCCAGTAAAAAGATAAACCTTGAGAAAAGGCAACACGCGTTCAACCGACCTCATACGGGGGGAGTTCTGGGCGCACAACTGGAATCGCAAGGCAAGGTAGCAGGCTCTCCTCTCAAGCTAAACACCACAATCATGAAAATATCATGCACATAAACATATTAACAAACCTTGCGTCGCCCTCTAGCCGAAATGCCGAAAAGCTTAAAACCATAACGAAGACATACGCACCTGTAGTTCATACCCCCGAGACAACGTTCCGAAGATGCATCGACCGTCATCCTCCCCGACAAAAAACGAACCGACAAACCGGGCGACGGTGGTCATGAGCCTGGTCACTCCTCGTCCATTTCGGTGGCCCCACCCGGCCTGCCATCCCCCACAAAATGCGCCGCCACAGCCATCTCTTTGTTCCCTGGAGTGGTCTTTTCAGGAATGGCCATTTTTTGCAAGTCACATTCCATAAACACCTCATGCCGGCCTCTGCGACGAGCGCCCGCACCATACGTTCTCTGATGTACGGTCCGGGGGTGCCCCAAGGGACAGGGCGAGCATCGGTACTACCACTGCGTCCATCGTTGTTGTCGTCCTGTGGCAGCTTTGGCTTGAATAACTTTTTTCTGTGCTTCCTCCCGCGTAGCATCGCAATCAGGTATTGAATATGCAAATATCGAGCCGCGGGGCGTGCCAAGGTCCTGAATGTCAGCTCTTTGCCATGAAGGTCAGCGAACGTGCCATTAATATCGCCAACCCTAATGTCCTTGATGGAGTCGTCAACCTCGTTCAGCACCCAGCGGTCGATGGTCCCGTCCCGCTGCAACCGCGCGTCCTTGGCTGGTACAATCCCAACATGATGCTTGTCGAATCTCTTCTCAACGAAATCGGCTAGCAGCAGGCCATTACGCACGTGGAATATCTCACCCGCACCCTCGTCGCCGAAAATCATCCGCATGACAGTAGTTCCTAGCACGTACGGGTAGATGTGCGCGGCCTTCACACGTTCAGGGTCGAGAAAGCCGCCGACAACAGGGCAAAATATGTTGATGCGGCCTTCGTCATAGCCGCCATAGACGTCAATAAGCTCCTTGCGGAACTGAGACTGCAAGTTTGAAGATCTAGTTTCCTGGACCTCCAGAAATTCGAGTAGTAATGTCACAAAATTCCTAGATGGCTGTGGCGTCAGGTCGAAGTTCTGGTTCAGGCCTTTGTGCAAAGCGATGCGTTCCTCCTGCTGGTTCCCGAGCGATTCCCGTAGCGCAGCGATGCCTTTCAGGTGTTTGATTTGGCAGGTGTCCCAGCCTTGAGCGGTCATCTTGCCCTGGGTATATAGCAACTTCGACAGTTCAAACTATTGTACCGCTTCGTCGAGATCGATGCGCACCAACTCGTCGTTGGCGAACCACCACCTGTCTACATCCACGTACTTGTTCAGAGTGCTAGCAGATCTCTTCAGCTTTTTCTTGGCGGCTCGGGACGGAGCGTCAGCCTCAGAGTTGTAAGCAACGTAACCAGTGGCTACTCCAAGCGACGTGGAGCGATCCGGAACTTGCGGCGGAGTATTAGGGCGAGGAGTGTCGGTGATTTGACTCATTATGGATAGGTCTTGAAGGGGTATTTCGAACGATGCAAACTGCGATGGAAGCAGGGAGACGATGACGGTGGGAGCGAATGGAGATGGAGGTGAGGAGACATAGCGGTGCGACGGGTGTCAGGGGGGTTAAAAGTATGTGTATACACACGGGCTCCTTCCCAACAAACTCTAATTAGCAGTAAGTTACTCCAAAAATAGTTCTCGTCGCGGGCTGCTGGGACGGGAAGGTTCACGCTAAGACGGGTGGGTGACCAAACCGGCAAAAGCGGCAGGACGCGTCACCAGCCATTTTATGCTCCAAGTTCTAGAGCTCGGGACAACTCGAAATTGTATTATAATATCTCGAAGGAATCCTTATTGTCAGAAATGTAAAAAACAAACTGATTGTAAAAATTCTACTTATATAGAGAAATGACATAGAGTATCACACCCGAACGAAGAGCCGGAAGTGCTCAGCCCGGAAGTGCTCGGAGGTAGACAGAGATCTAGAACTGCTCGGAGCCGCCACCGGAGACATCACCGAATGATGTCGATTGATCCCGGGATAAACTCCGAGTGACGTCAGACAACTACTGTCAACTAACCTCGTGGTCTATATACTAATGGAGGCGTATGCCTAGTATGCCTCTAAATGCCCTATGATATGAGCTTTAGTCATCGTCTCAAATTGGGCATCGGTACTATCATCGAGTGCTGACTGACATTGTCATGTCCAGTGTTCCTAAGCGGCCAGGCCGGCCTTTTAAATGAGGGCCTGCAGGCTTTTCCGGCCGGCCGGGCGGCTTTTTCCTTGGTGGCCGGGCAGCCGGCCTGCAGGCTTTATTTGCCAACTTATAAGTTCAATAGAACAAGCATAAACAACATATTTTGTTTAAATGACACCCATTGCTGCTGCCTAAAGTCCTAAACTAAGAAAATCTCCAAAGTAAACTCAACCATGGTCTATCATTGGCCCATCACTGACTGTAGTTCAAGACTCCAAATATCCACCTATTCCATCCATTTTTCCAGTGCAATCAGTAAGTCCTCTACTGTGGTTGACTGGAAACGTGTCCTCTATTCTCAGGTGGCCACGATCTATGTATATACAATGTTGAGCTGCACATGTGATTCGGAATGTAACCCTAACCCAATACATACATGCTACATCCACCTCCCGCCATAGAAAGCTTCCCGCCTATCCGCCAAAAGGAAAAAAAAAAAAGATAACAGTTTCATCACCTTTCCGCTCTTAGGTTGCCCTTGCTGCAATTCTCGTGCTCTTTCTTGTCGGCGGCAATCCTTTGGTTTTAATTGTTCCTGCCTTGGTGGTTGCCGACGGGTTTGCAGGGCGTAGGTTCTTAGGGAGGAGTTTATTGAGCTTTTCATCATTGAGTATAGCTGCATACTCTTGAACTGTGTCTCTGGCTCTGAAGCGGGTGAGGTTCGTCAGCGGTTCCCATGTACTCTCTTCTTCTGATTTTCCTTGCCATTGTACTCGAAACTAGGCCATGCAGTCTTTGCTGGTTCGCCACTGCCGGATAGCTTCTACTCCTTGCTCTACTTCGCCGCTCTTGCTGGATCTGATCGGTGGTGGTGGGTCCTGTGGTCGGGACTCGTCGATAGTGCACCGTTTGAACTCGCTGACATTGAAGGTTTTGTGTATGCGGAGGTGTTTAGGCATGTTGGTGATTTCGAAGGCATTGCCATTGCCGCACTGTGTGGCGAGTGTATATGGGCCGACATATCGTTGTTGTAATGATCGACTAAGCCACGAACCCAATTGGTTTGTTTTGGTGCCTGGTGCTGCTGCGCCGTAGCTCAATGGCATGTTGCGGGTGTTGATCATAACTCTGGCGCCAGTCTGGAAGTTGTGTGGCTGACGTTTATTACTTGCCTCCGAGGCTTGGGCAGCTTGGGCGATCGCTAGTCGATCCTTAAGCTGGGCAAGAATGTCTGCCATGGTTGTCGCGAAGTTGACTGCTAGCTGCCCTCCTTGCCTGGTTGAGTTTGCAGAGGTTATTGCGGCGATGATATCGAGGGGCATTCTAGGGACGTATCCGAGGTCCGCTTCAAACGGGGTTTTCTCGGTTGCCTTGTGCTTGCTAGCATTGTATGCGCATTCTGCCAACTGTAGTAGCTTTGCCCGACTTCTTTCATTGCCTGCAGCGAAGGTAAGGAGGTAGCGCTCGATAATACTGTTGACCTTCTCTGCAAGCCCGTCCGTCGGTGGGTGGAACGACGTCGACATTCGTAGTTTGGTCCGCCAGATTTCGTTCAGGTGCTGCCAAAAGTCGGAAGTGAATCTAACGTCTCTGACGCTGACGATCGACTCTGGGATTCCATGAGGTCGGAAATACACGTCGATGAAGATCTCCGCGAAACGTTGAGCCGTGAGGTCTTTCTCGGTTGTGGCCGTCCAGATAGCTTTTTTTGTCAGGGCGTCAACGAAGGTGATGATTGTGTCATTCCCGTCGCTCACTGGAAGCTTTGTAATAAAATTGATGTTGATGTGTTGCCACTGGTCACTGGGAACTTCCAGGGGTTGCAGTAGGCCATATGGTTTCTGATTTGTCGACTTTGCCCAGTGGCATGCGGCGCACCCCTTGACATACTGTTTGACAGTCTGATACTGGCACGGCCAAAAGAACCGTCTGCCGACTGTTGACGCTGTCCGATCGATTCCAAAATGTCCGCCCACTGCTGAGTCGTGTGCCTCGTGTAACACATGGATTTGGAGCTCCTTTGGTATGCAAAGGCAGTCGGTTGCGCGATGCAAAATCAGGCCGTCATCGTTCATCCAGTAGTGTCATGCTCTATCTTGTCGTTGTTTCTTCTGTCCTGGGGTTTCCTGGTCTTGGTTCGCCGCTGTGCCTTGGAGTTCCCGATATACCATGCCTAAGTGAAGGTTGTTCGGGTATGCTGCCCGTACCTCGTCCGTTCAACCATCATCTTATATAACGCTTGCATACGTCAGTTCCGCCGTGGGGTCATTATTCTCTAGGTTATCGGGAGTTGTTCGCACTGTGCGCGGTTGTGGTGGGTCATTAATGTCGGGCTGCTGGCTGCGCCCGTCCTGAATATAGTTCCGGGCTCCCGGTAAATACTCGATTTCGAAGTCATACTCCATCAGGGTCTCAAGGAGGCGCATTTGCCGACTCATCAGGCGTGGCTGCTTGAGGATATGCTGCAGGGCCGAGTGGTCTGTTTGAACCTTGAATCCGCCGGCACCATGGAGGTAGAAACGCCAATGCTCAATCGCGTCCTTGACTCCCCAAAGTTCCTTGTCGTACGTTGAATATCTTGTCTCTGCATCTTGTAATTCACGAGAAAAGTAGGCAATGATTCTATCTATCCATTTGCCATCCTCTAGCTTTTGCATTTGCCGCTGTATGGCTCCAATCACGAAATCCGAGGCATCTATCCTAACTAGGTATTGACCTCCTTGTTTCAATGGTAGCGCGAGTGCCAGGTACGCCAGCATGGCTGCCTTGGGGATATCAATTGCGCTGGTCACCTGTTTCCACTTTTCCAGGTCGTTCGGTACTCTGTTGAACTCTGTTGGCATTACATTTGGCAAGGCGGTCAGGGGGGCTGCGATTTTAGCGAAATTCTTAACAAAACGGTGGTACACCCCTGCAAGTCCGACAAAGCTGCGCATTTCTTTTGGCGTCGCTGGGTCTGGCGAGTCAGCGATCGCGGTGATCTTCTCTGTGGTCATCGACACACCATTTCCGTTGACCATGAATCCGAGGAAAGGTGCTTCACCCTTACCAAACTGACACTTTTTGCTTTGCATTCGAAATCCCTCCCGGCGGACTGAATCGAGTACTGCCTGCACGTGTTTCTCGTGGGTCTCCGGGTCTTTGGAATATATCATGATGTCGTCCAGGAACACGATGCAATAGCCGACGTCGATGTGTTTCCTCAGAAGGTCTGTCATTGATCTCATGAATTCGCTTGGTGCGTTGGCCAGGCCGAACGGCATTACCAGCCATTCGTACAATCCGTCTGGTCCGATGAAGGCAGTCTTCTCAATCGAGTCTGGGTGCACGCAGTGCTGATGGTATCCGCTGTGGAAGTCGAGCTTGGAGAAGCATTGGGCGCCTTGCAAGAGTGCAATGAGATCGTCTGGATGTGGCAAAGGGAAACGATCCTTGATTGTGATTTCATTGAGGGCTCAATAATCGATGACCATTCGGAGCTTGCCGTTCGCTTTTGGTACGAAGAGCACTGGTGCTGTGTAAGGCGAGTGAGAGCTGCGTATCTTCCATTTTTCCAGCAGCTCGGCCGTCTGATTTTTGTATTCTTCCCACTCTGCCGCTGTCTGTCGGTAAGGGCTGCGGTGTGGCAGTTGTATCCCCGGGATTGTTCTGATATGGAAACCACCAGATGCTCTTGTTGGCGGCAGTCCTTCGGGTTCCAGGAAAAGGTCGTGGTATTGCGCTCGTACACATTGCTCGAACTCCCTTAATTCAGTCACACCACCGTCCTCTGGTGTCCCCTCTGCGGTCATGCATTCCATCCAGATCGCCGTACAGTCTGCCTTGAATGTCGCCCCGTCGACGATTTCCCCGATTATCACATCGTCCACCATCTCGGCTCCGAGCTCCATCGCTAAGCGTTCTCCCATTGTATCGCTAATTTTTTTCGGTTGTACTGGCTCTCTTTTTGGTGCTGCCGCAAGGAGTTGGGTATTTCTTCCTTCGTCTTTCTTGAGTCCGTCGATTCTGTATTTGAAACGGTTCCCCTCTCCATCGCTGCCGAACCATAACCGGTTGTTTTTATGATTGACGTGGTGTGGGATCTCTTCCATCCAGTCCTTTCCCAAAATAATGTCATATTTGGCTAGCGGGTAGAAGACAAACCATCCTTGGTATGCCAGCCCGCCGATGTCCAGGATTCGGCGTACTTACTCCTGTGGTAAGGTTTCGACTTTCCCCGCTGTGGTCAGTTGCATGTTTCCACGGTTTCAAGCTTTTGGTTTGCCGATAGGTAGCTTTTGTAACACATTCCGACTGACAAACGTATGGCTGGTGCCGCAATCGTATAGAGTGTATGCTTGCACTCCCTCTTCTGTTCCTCTTTCTGGTGCGCGACTGGGTGAGTATAACACAGGGAGGTTGAAACAAAGCAGATTTGAGCTATCTCTTTCGGAGTAAAACAAATTAACATTAGTACTTTTATGAACTCTATCTCTGCCTGTCTGAACCTCCGCCCCTGTTCCCCCCGTACATTGTGCCTCCAGAGGTGTTGTGCACTCGGCAGCACCACCTAGGCGTTTCCCGCATTCTCTCCCACTTGGCCTACTGTCTCGCCCTGACCTCTTGTCGCTTCCGTAGTATTGACCTCCCGCTGAGCATTCCCTGTCTGTTGGGCCCTTCCTCCTCGACCTCCTCGACCTCCTCGGCCACTGTTGTGGTAACTTCCTCCACGTCCCCCACGACCTCCTCGACCACTGCTGTTTCCACCGTTACTTTCGCCTGATGTCTCTCGGTTCGGGCAGTCATATGCCCAATGCCCATCCGTGCGGTGGCAGAGAGCGTATTCATTGGGTGCTAGTGGGGGTCGGTTGCCTTGGTAGTTGCTGCGTTTGCGGTTTGTATTTCTACCGTACATCGCCGAGATTTCAGCTTTCCTGGTTTGTCTTTCGGTGGGCTGGTGGTGTCAGAGTCGGCTACGAACACCATCAATTCTCCAATGTCGGTTCCCCACCCATCTCTCTCCTCAAATTCCGATATTGGATGAATGATTTATAGGCTCCCTCGTTCGGTCGTAGTTTTGACGTGTATGCTTCTAGTAGCTGCTGTTGGGTCATCGGCGAGTGTGGGTCAAGTTGTAGTCGTAGTCGCCGGAACCCTCGTTGAAAGTAGCTACATGCCCTGGGCCGTGATTGTGAGGCGTTGCCACTCGTCCTGGAAATTCCGGAGTGATCCAACGGAGTGAACTCCTCATTCAGGCTCCTGCAAAAATTGTCCCATGTCGGGTACGGTTGGCTATTCGAGTACTTGGATGTCGCCCACCTGCCGGCAGTCTCCATTAGTTGAAGCAGGGCATATCGGGTCCAGCCTTGAGTTCTTGGAGTGCCCTCGCTCCTCCTCGTTACTGTCATAGGGATGGCGATGCCGCTCCCGCCTGGGGTTCTGGTGTCGTTGGTTGTAAGCCATCCATTTTCGTAACAGCGAGCTTCGAACTGGCGTTGGAGATCGTTAATGAAATCGCCCACTATCTGCATATCTCTCTCCCCCTTAAATACCGATAGTCGTTTCGGGTTGATTGTGAACGTCACACTTCTTGTTCCAGTTCCCACGTCGTGGTTAAGGTTTCGTGGACTGACCGACATCATTATTCGTACTGCTTGTTCCGCCGTTCTTGTGGCTTCGTGTCCTTCCGCCAGTTGCGTTCTGTGTTGGGCTATTTTCTGCTGTGCCTCCTCCGCCTGTGCCCTCGCCGCTAGGGCTTCTCTCGTTGCCCACTCGACATCCTCCTCTCTCCCGCCGTTTGCCCCTGCTCGTAGTTGTTGATTCTCTGTTCTCCATTGTATGTTCTCAATTGCTCGCTCCCCTGCTTCTTCGAAGCATTCCGCCCAACAATCTTCAACGGCAGCGATGTATCGTCTCCACCGCCCCACCTCCTCTGAACCGTTGATTGCTATCTCCACTATCCAGTTGCGATACTGGGTGAATTCGTTTGTTCGGGGGTCTTCGTCGTCCGGGCCTCGCAATAGGTTAACTTGGTCCCCCGGGTACTCAGGGTCGTGGTTCTACGGTTCGTTGTTGCTGTTGCTGCTCTCGTTCGGCTCAGGTGGCATCATGCTCGGCCTCGGCACTCTTTTCGGGGTCACTGATCGTGCCATTGGGTTTCTTTCCCTTTCTCTGGGTCCCTTTCTCTGGGTCTCTTTCTCTTTCTCTGGGTCTCTTTCTCTGGGTCTCTTTCTCTGAGTTTCTTTCTCTGGGTCTCTTTCTCTGAGTCTCTTTCTCAGGGTCTCGCACGTGTTCTCGCACCTGGTTTTGGTTGTCGTCTCGTGTATATTATCTCGTGATCTCTCTTCGACATGTCAGGGATCTCGGTGTAACGTGTGCGGATTTGGGTCTCTGTGTAACATTCTCATAGGTCCTCTCGATCTGCTCAATTGCGTTTGAATTGTCGCTGCCAAAGCACCAGAATTGAAGGCAAAGGAGGGTGTTGACATGTTGCTACCCAGATGTAGTTGACTGGAAATGTGTCCTCTATTCTCAGGTGGCCACGATCAATGTATATACAATATTGGGCGCACATGTGATTCGGAACGTAACCTAACCCAATACGTACATCCTACACACCTCGGCATCATGACATGCCTGGATGCCTTGGCATAATCTCATGGCATCGTACGTACAAGTATATAGGAGATGGCACTCTCCACGTACATAGGCAATAATACAACTTTAGAACCATCAGTTTAACATTCTATATTGTAGTGGGTACTAGCGTGGTTTGGGCTTCGACCCTTCCAATTGCAAAAGGATGGTACATGGAGGCTGGCAGTGCCCTCAACGTGGTCAAAGATTCCTCCTCCGCCTGCGAAGCCAGCTTTGAAGTGTTCAAAGTCTTCCCACAAGAACCCGCCTTCCGGAAACCCACCCATCGCAGGCACCTGGCCGGGCCGTCCTTCTCCGTAACCGCGACGATCTCGGACTTAGTTCTCAAACTTGGTTCAACTTAGAGTACCGTCACCATCACCATCACCATCATCATCACCATCTCCACGATCATGGAGTTGCAGTGGACGGACTATCGCCCACTCTCTCACTCGTACAAATACAGCCAAACTCGATGCGAATGGAGCTACAGATTCGGCTGGCAAATCTGACTAGGAGATCTGTTCTCCCCGAGACTGGAATCACAACTATTGACCTTGAATCATCAATTAACCGGGAATTGAACCACTGGGACTTTAGATAGTCCGCTTTGAATAGTTGGCAGCTAACCATTACGCCACAAAGACTTATGTTACCACAAGAAAATGATGTTGCGATGTTGCGCCGATATTTTTTTCGTGTGGTTGCGGAATTGAAATATGAAGGTATGTCCCTAACCGACCTCCGTCCACCCCATCCAAAAGAAAGTTCTCGTTACAAACAAAATGCTCCAAAACTTTCCAAATTCAACCCGAAAAGAAATCTAAATTACACCCATGATCCATCTAATCTCCGTGCTCTGCAATCGCCACTGTGTACCGCCAGTATGATACTTCCCGTCTAGTGCTTCTGTCGGGTAAGCTTCACTTTTGCTTGCCCCCCGGGCGCTGGCGCTTCCTCAACCTACCTTGTCTTTGAAGGTCTGATGATGCCATTCGCACCCTCGGTTTAGCATCTTACCCCTCACGGACCATGTGCTGCTGTCACTATCGTAGTCAATTGAGGTAGGTTGTGAGGTCGGTGTCGTGACGAAACGAATGTGCAAAAATGCGCCGGGCTCGCCGCCTGGCTATCAAAGGTACTGCACCAACCGGCGAGAGCGTGGTCATCCCCACCATGGTCCTCGTCATCACCTTCTCAACGACCAGGCGGACGAATCGGACTTGGTGGTGTTGATGTCAGTATTGAACTCCGTCTGTGAATGTCTACCATCAGTATACTGTGAAGACCTCTATCCCGTTTCACTTACCAAGCGCTTCCCTCTGCTGGTAACTCCGCGACACTCTCTAGGGCTTCCCGCTGTACGTCTTTGTCACCGCCAGTCTCTAAAGTCTCTCCCGTACGCGTTGTAGCCCTCGTTGCCGTTCCGAACAGCGTTGTCGTGTGTCGCACTGGAGTGTTGCCTGATTGCTCGCAGACTCGAACCAAAATTCGTACTCATATCAAACGCGTCTCGAACTCATCCCGTTGATGCGTCGTTCAGCTACCGGGTTCTCGACTAGTATCGCGGTCGGCCTTCACAATCTAATAATTGCTCCCGCGTGGTCACTGCAAGCGCACTGGAATCGAGGCAAGAGTGAGTTGCATAGAGTAGACATCGATTATTGTATTCGTCTTGTGTCGCAGTAGGTACCATCGAGGAAGTGGTGAAGAGTTACTACCAAGTTGTAAGGTGGAAAGTGCATAAAATCTATTCTCGACCCCGCCGGGTATAGGGCTTCCGCCCATACTAGTGCCGCCAGTGCCAAACTAGGCTGTCGTCAACTTGGTAGATATAGACAGCAGCGCGGAGGAGAGATGAGGGTAGACGACGGTCGTGAATTAGGTAGAGGTGGATAGCTGACGCCGGGGTGGTAGACGATGTTGGAGGAGGACATAGACGATGGCGCGCAGTTGAGGACACGGAGTAGACGGATAGACAATGGAACGGACGAGAGCGACGGTGGCGTAGTCTAGGTAAGTTGTATGTAGACGACGGTCAAGTAGATGAGTACTGGAGAGACGACGGCGGAGGTCGGAAGGCTTGAAATGATGCAGTGACTTTTGGCCGTTTATGTGACGAAACGCTGCTTCCTCTTGCTACACTCCGTTAGAAACAAATCGCATGGTGATTATATCAGGCCCGGGTGAGCGCTGGTGACTTTAGTTTCTGCCCTGACCTAGCACAACACCAGAAGGCCTAGCATGGGATAGTATTGACGACGCGTAGATGTGACCGCAGATTCCGGATGTATGAACAGGGCGGAGGCATCGATAATTTGCGTGGCAGTGACGAAAACAGGTGTCGACGAGTGAGAAGGCGTGGATAACCGAGAGCAGTGGAAGACAGTGATTTCGACTTTGACGCTGAGGAAGTGGAGTCTGAGGAGTCAATGGTGATGGAAGTGGGTGAGAGCCGAAATTCTTAAGGGTACGGTATGGTACCCAAGCGATTCTGAGGATAGGTGCGACAGACGTCCCACCAAATGATTCAAAAGAACTCTGAAAATGGTAAGTATACGCAAAGGGTTGCTAGTATGCATACTTGTCATACGTTACAGTTCCCTGCATTGGTCTACACCATTTATGTGTGTGTCGCCGCGCTGCAATTAACTCAGTACGCAAATCATCAACTCGGTATTGACTCCACTCACAAATGAAATTTTTAATTTGGTGTCAACTTTAGCGGCGGGAATCGGTGTGGGAAACCAAACACTGGCTCGACACTAAATTAATTGACGAGTACTCGGCCACGTATTCACGAGTCCACCATCGGGTTTCTCTAATTAAGTCCCCAAGTTTTGGTCCGCCCACAAAACAACGCATACATAACACCTGGAGCGTTGTCCCAGCTTTACTAGTTCAAAGTAGTATCCATATTCACTTCAAGACTTGCTTTGATGATGGTAGGTTAGGAGTTTTGCTCAGGATGTGGAAAGTCACTTTGAAGATTCAAAACGAAAAGAATTGGCTCTTCCAATGCGTATATTGTTAAGACTTGTTCTCCTCATTGAGAAGATTACCTTTCTACCCTCAAAGAACTCAGATTATTTCATACCTCTGTCTTCGCTTTCTAACAAATACTTCTATCTACGCATTTCTCTAGAGCTCCTGTACCTAACCTCCCTTCGAACCAATGCCATTTTTTTTGCAACCTCCGTGGACATCTATCTCCCGATCCCTCCGTTCCTATACCGTCAGGAGATTGTACTCAGATCACTAGTATCCATCATGACATCAATCCAGCGGACTTCTGCCTCTGGACTAATAGTATCCTTTCGATCTAATGAACTACAGGCGAATGGTTTTCATTCGATAGATAGCTACTTCGTTGTACAGGAGCGGTGCATCTTCTAGTGTCTCAACAACCGTCAGCTTTGATAGCCTCAGCCAGTCAAATAACTGCCGATCATTTCAGTGATAGAAGGTTCCAGAGACCGGTACCACTAACTGTGCATCTTTGCCTATCAGTTGTGTGGTTATGTGCGTGTACGCCATCTCAATTGACAGGTGGGGATAAACCAACGAGCACTGGTTGATGTCGTGCCAATCAGGCCATGGCCGTGTTGCGAATGATCGCCGATGATGCCGCGGCCAATGATAGCTGGCGGTCCTGACATGTGAGGTGTAACAGCTAGCGCCAGCAAAACCACAAAGCCGTCAGACAGACTAGTGATTTCCAACACCGAAGAAGTGGGTACGGGGTGTGCGGGGTGGGGCGATCGAAATAATCGGTTATGAGGCGGTACGCACTTATCATCGTGCCCCCCCGAACAGCTGTTAATTTGCAAAAAAATTTAAAACACCTGTAGCCTTTTCAAGCTGAACACTTCGTTAGCGACACCAGCCAGCAATTGGAATCTGTCGTGTCGTTATCGTCAAACGTAATTGTACACATCTCCATGCAGCTGAGCTTGATAGACCAAGCTACTACTTCATTAGCTCTAGGTGATGAATGCCGTAAATTACTCACAGCAAACGAAGCTGCATAATGGGAGATACCAACACATGCGTTGTTGAGGCGATTATTAACTACGAGTATCACTTTTTGCATGACGTGTCATGCCGTTTGTATGTTAATGCAATGCTTGGCGCGATGGCTTTAGGCTTCGCGCATACACACAAAGTTAATCTATTCAGTGCAAGTGTCACCTTCTCCATACGTCTCCACTCGCGTCTGCAAAAGGATCAATTGGGTCGGTTCAACATGCGTAAATTGTGTGCTCCGACGAATTCGAGAACGTAGCCTACAACATAATCGTTCTTCGTCTTGCATATTATTACCAGCGCAGACGTTCGCAAAGTTGTATCTATAGTGTTTACATACATAAGCATAGCTAGGTACCACTTTTAGCGGGCAACTTCCCCATCCGATCGCTTATCTTCCAATTCCCAGCTATCATGTCTCTATCATCACTGCACCCCGGTATCCCGGTGCTTCTATGCTGCACAATTTTAGCCGTACAGCTATGGATCATCTCAGGACGCACCAGCACACACCAATCATCTCCCGCCGATGCTACGCCGAATATTTCGTCTCCATCTTCTCAGCAAGGCTGTTCCCCTGACCAGAATCCTCCCCCCATCCGCACTGCTTCAAACCCAGGTCCGAAGTGTTTTCGGATCACCAATATACCACCAGAATGGAGTAAAGACGACCTACTCAAGTCGCTTCGAGAAATTCAACCGTCGCTTGACCACTTCGACGGCCCCGTATCTCTCTATCCGGCATGTTGCGATACCACCAGCCAAACGGCACTGCTGAATCTCAAAACGTGTCCCCAATTCTTCGAAGACATCGGACCGGACAAACCTAAGTACTTGAAGATACACGACCAAAGCTGGGACAAAAACTGTGGTACTTTCGGTGGACACCCACTTCTATGACTTGACACCTCTCAACAAACCGGAAGGCGAAATAGTCGCAGAGTTAGTGTACTCTCTTGCGATGGGATTCTGGCTGCACATTTACTGACGTCCTTTAATCATAGTGTCATCGCGGTTACCGGACTTGCTGGGCATGCATTTGGCTCTTGGAGGGATCGCGGGAGTCGTGCCATGTGGCTTCAGGACTTTCTTCCCCAAGATTTCAAAAACGTTCGAATCATGTCCTATGGCTACAACTCCAGCCTTGGCAGCGATTTAAACAACGGATTATTGGATTTCCGAAGGCACTTGGTTCAGCAATTGGAAAATGCCAGAAGTTCTGAGGAGGTATATGAACCGCCGCTTGAAGACCCTAGAAAGCTGAGTACTGAAAATACCGAAGGCAAAAACCGACACATAATATTTGTTGCGCACAGCCTCGGTGGCATCTTGATATTGCAGGTCCGATTCAGATCTGTTGCTTCCTTGGAGAACGATCACTGAATCGTCTTAGGCATTAATCCAGGCAAAGGGTAGGTCGGCTCACAAACCAATTTTGGATTCGACACGTGCGATATTCTTCTTTGGAACCCCTCATCAGGGCCTGCGGACTGCAGAACTAGAGGCCATGGTCGAAGATCTATCAGGCGGAGTTGAGACCTCAAGATTGAGGCTGCTCATGCAACTACGGGAAAACTCGGAATTCTTGGAAACTCAGAGGGAAGCTTTGGCCGATATCTGGCCTGGACGCAAAATCATCAGCTTTTACGAGGTTAAAAAAACGCGTGTTGTCCAGAAGGTGGGATAAAAAGATCATCTCCCTGTGGCGTTTCGCTAATCATGTTTAGTCGACTGAACAAACCTATCAACGGAGCGGAGAATTGGTGGACATGGTCAAAAAGGTTTCTGCACAGTTGTATATTCCAGACGAATATCGTCTTCCTGTTGAACGAAACCATACCGAGCTGGTTAAATTTCATACAAGGGGGGATTCTACATACCAATCAGTGGTTAACCACATGAGACAGTGTTTAGAGGAATTTTCCAGAGAGAGCCGTACGTAGTTTATTCACTTGCTGTATGCGCTCTAGCCTCTAAGTCAATTTTAGAGCCATCCGAATCCCAAAAAAAGCTCATAGAGGCACTCAATGCACCAAAGGTTGACGCTTTTATACGCAATGTTGAGAATGCAGCAAATGGGACTTTTACATGGTTCTTGGAGGAACAAACATTCCGCTCCTGGACTACCGCCAAAGATCCATCGTCCTTGTTAATCATAGGAGCTCCCGGTCAAGGAAAGACAGTTCTTTCAAAGTTTTTGCTCCAACACCTGAAAGAGAAAAAACAGAAAAACGTCATGATCATCTACTTTTTCTGTTCTGATCGGGACGATAGTTTGAAAACAGTTAATTCGCTTCTACGGTCCCTTGTCACACAATTGCTTTGTGGTTCTGCTCAGATTCGGAAAATTTTAAAGCCATTCGAAAAGAATCCAGCCAAATCGTTGGACTCTGACGATACCCTGTGGGAGATGTTTCGAGCTGCGATCAAAGATTCCCATCACAATGCAATATACTGTCTGATCAACGGTCTGGATGAACTTGAGAAGCACACCGACGGAAAAGAACCAACAATGTTGCTCCTTGGATTGAAGGAACTGTTTGCTGCTCAGACTGACCCAATAAGCCCTCAAAGTTCAGCCTTGAAGTTTCTAGGGACCAGTCGACAGATTCCTGAGATCGTCAACAAACTACGGGGATTAACGTGCTTTGATCTTAAAGCAAAGCCAGAAGATCTTAAAATTTTTGTGCACCAGAGAATTTCAGACCTGCCGGAGAGCTTCGGGGATGACCTTCGAGAGCGGGCGGAAAGACTGCTCTTGGATGAGGCGAAGGGAACGTTCTTCCTGTGGGTATCGATTGTTGTCAAGAGATTAGAAAATATTGATTTTCCAACGGTTGCCGGTCTTAAAAAAACCATTGAGGAAAGCTCTACAGACCTCGATGCCTTATACAATGATATATTTCACCAAATCAACCAACGCTCCGAGTTTGCACAGAAATTAGTTGTGTGGGTTGTTTATGGTAAACGGCCTTTGACTTTGAGGGAGCTCGAAGCTGCGCTTGCTACTCAGATGGACTCCAAAAATGAAGATTTTAAGAAGGACCACAAAACTGATCTTACGCCTAAGTCGTTAGCAAGTATCCTTGGAGTTATCCTGGAAACCACAGCCGAGAGGTTCGTTCGTCTGATTCACCAGTCAGCAAAAGACTTCATTATAGACAGGAACCTGTTTGTCAATTCTTCGTTTGGCGCCAACATCGACCCCAATATCTATATTGCAAAAGTGTGTATGACGTATTTGAATTTCGACGATTTCAAGCTGGGTCACAAACCGGAAATTGAAGCACTCAAACGCAGCCACCCTCTCCTTGACTATGCAGCTCGACACTGGTACTCTCACATCCGGGACAAAAGTGAGGTGAAACACTGTTTTGATCTCCTCCTCCAGATAATAACACCGCCGTCAACTCTCCGTTTCTGGAGCACGGTGGCAAGCATCAGGCCTAGGAATGCGAACTCCAGAAATCATCCATTGGACGTCGCAACAAATGCGGATATCGAATGGTTGGCTTCATATCTTTTGAGTACAGAAAACAAGCATATAGAAGTAGCCAAGAACGAATTAGAGTATGCCATGACATTTGGCTCGTGTTCCATTACGACAGCCGTGGCAAAGAGTGGTAAACTTAGCGGTGGGGAGCTAGAAATATGCGCGGTCAATAACAGGAAAGTGGGAAAGAAGTTCGTTGAAGAAGGTTTGCCGAGTGGGACCACGGTAACCGAGTCTATGGTCACCGAGGCACTGAAAAACTGGATGAAGGGAAGCGAGCAGTTGGAAGCGTTCGCAGCTAGACACGATGTGGAGTTCAACCCAAAGGCAGTGAGGACGGTCGCAGAATTCGCGAGCGAAAATATCATGGAATCATTATTGCGGACACATCTTAGTGTTGAGGTGACACTAGAAGTGATCAAAGCAGCTTCGGCAAACAAAACACACGGAAGTGGAATGATGAAGGTGCTGCTGGATGGATCTAAGACTTTCCAATTAGACGCTGAAATAATAACCGCAACATCATCGAACTTTCAGGGTCGAATGGAGGTTATGGGGGTATTTTTGGATAAAGAGGAAGTTACGATGGACGAAAAGGCCGTAGCATTGACGATACAAAACTTTTCCACTGAGGTGGTGCTAATACTACTGGAAAAAAAAGGCATCGTCGCAACAGAGAAGATGCTGACAGTGGCATCGGAGAATTCGGAGGACGGTAAGGAGGTGATGAAGCTGCTTCTGTCAGCCCATCCCGACATCCAGATCACCGAACCCATTGTGACAGCGGCGGCGGGGAATTGGAAGAGTGGCAAGGAGGTGATGGAGGTGCTGCTGTCAACCCACCCCGACATTCAGATCACCGAGAAAGCTGTCGCAACAATTGCGGAGAAATTCGATGATGGAATCATGAAGCGGCTGCTGTCAACCCACCCCGACATCCAGATCACCGAACCCATTGTGATGGCGGCGGCGGGGAATGTGGAAAGTGGCAAGGAGGTGATGGAGCTGCTGCTGTCAACCCACCCCGACATCCAGATCACCGAACCCATTGTGACGGCGGCGGCGGGGAATGGGGGAAGTGGCAAGGCATTGATGGAGCTGCTGCTGTCAACCCACCCAGAAATCCAGATCACCGAACCCATTGTGACGGCGGCGGCGGGGAATCGGAGGAGTGGCAAGGAGGTGATGGAGGTGCTGCTGTCAACCCACCCCGACATTCAGATCACCGAGAAAGCTGTGGCAACAATTGCGGAGAAATTCGATGATGGAATCATGAAGCGGCTGCTGTCAACCCACCCCGACATCCAGATCACCGAACCCATTGTGACGGCGGTGGCGGGGAATTGGAGGAGTGGCAAGGAGGTGATGGAGCTGCTGCTGTCAACCCACCCCGACATCCAGATCACCGAACCCATTGTGACGGCGGCGGCGGGGAATGGGAGGAGTGGCAAGGAGGTGATGGAGCTGCTGCTGTCAACCCACCCCGACATCCAGATCACCGAACCCATTGAGACGGCGGCGGCGGGGAATGGGGGAAGTGGCAAGGCAGTGATGGAGCTGCTGCTGTCAACCTACCCCGACATCCAGATCACGGAACCCATTGTGACGGCGGCGGCGGGGAATCGGAGCAGTGGCAAGATGGTGATGGAGCTGCTGCTGTCAACCCACCCCGACATCCAGATCACCGAACCCATTGTGACGCCGGCGGCGGGGAATGGGGGAAGTGGCAAGGCAGTGATGAAGCTGCTGCTGTCAACCCACCCCGACATCCAGATCACCGAACCCATTGTGACGGCGGCGGCGGGGAATTGGAGGAGTGGCAAGGAGGTGATGGAGCTGCTGCTGTCAACCCACCCCGACATCCAGATCACGGAACCCATTGTGACGGCGGCGGCGGGGAATCGGAGCAGTGGCAAGATGGTGATGGAGCTGCTGCTGTCAACCCACCCCGACATCCAGATCACCGAACCCATTGTGACGCCGGCGGCGGGGAATGGGGGAAGTGGCAAGGCAGTGATGAAGCTGCTGCTGTCAACCCACCCCGACATCCAGATCACCGAACCCATTGTGACGGCGGCGGCGGGGAATTGGAGGAGTGGCAAGGAGGTGATGGAGCTGCTGCTGTCAACCCACCCCGACATCCAGATCACCGAGAAAGCTGTGGCAACAATTGCGCAGAAATTCAATGATGGAATCATGAAGCTGCTGCTGTCAACCCACCCCGACATCCAGATCACCGAACCCATTGTGACGGCGGCGGCGGCGAATGGGAGAAGTGGCACGAAGGTGATGGAGCTGCTGCTGTCAACCCACCCCGACATCCAGATCACCGAGAAAGCTGTGGCAACAATTGCGCAGAAATTCAATGATGGAATCATGAAGCTGCTGCTGTCAACCCACCCCGACATCCAGATCACCGAACCCATTGTGACGGCGGCGGGGGCGAATGCGGGAAGTGGCAAGAAGGTGATGAAGCTGCTGCTGTCAACCCACCCCGACATCCAGATCACCGAACCCATTGTGACGGCGGCGGCGGGGAATGGGGGAAGTGGCAAGGCAGTGATGGAGCTGCTGCTGTCAACCCATCCCGACATCCAGATCACCGAACCCATTGTGACGGCGGCGGCGGGGAATTGGAAGAGTGGCAAGTGGGTGATGGAGCTGCTGCTGTCAACCCACCCCGACATCCAGATCACCGAACCCATTGTGACGGCGGCGGCAGGGAATCGGAAGGAGGTGATGGAGCTGCTGCTGTCAACCCACCCCGACATCCAGATCACCGAACCCATTATGACGGCGGCGGCGGGGAATCAGAACAATGGCGTGATGGAGCTACTGCTGTCAACCCACCCCGACATCCAGATCACCGAACCCATTATGACGGCGGTGGCGGGGAATCAGAACAATGGCAAGTGGGTGATGGAGCTGCTGCTGTCAACCCACCCCGACATCCAGATCACCGAACCCATTGTGACGTCGGCGGCAGAGAACTGGAACATGGGTAAGGAGGTGATGGAGCTACTCATGGCGCGCGACACTCACGCAAGGGTCCATGCATCTGCTGTCAAAGCAGCGGCGTATTTTGGAAGAAGTTATTGGTTCGCAAAATTATTTGCTAAATGCAATAAAGTATCCATCGTCAACGAACAATACCAATATCTGGGTGCTGCGGTGGAAGGTGGCGATCAAGATATCCTCAAATCGTTGCTTGATCTTGGTGGGCAACCCTCAGGCACTGATTCTAGCACAAGCGATTGGACTCTTTCGATGGTTGCTGCTCAGTCTCGAAATTTATGGGCCCTGAAACAACTTGGGGATGTGCCACATGGTGCCCTGAATCAGCCGGATCCTCCAATGGCGTGGGTGAATAATTACAAATCTACCGAATTGGAATACAATGGTAGAGAAATAGTTTAACAAGGTAACTCTACGATAACGGATCTATTGCCTAATTAACGCATTAATCGTCGTAGGTCACAACACGCAGTGCTCTGTGATAGGAAATCGTCCATTCCCGCCTGGAAATTTGGGGATCAATTATTTTGAGATTAGTATTCTGGAGGGTCCCAAATTCTGGTATGCAGTTATTGAAGGGCCTTTGAAGTAGGCACTCATGCTAATTGAACAAGGGATTTGAGTATTGGGTTCTGCGGTAGACATATTGTACCGACAAAGCACCCCGGATTTTATCTTTTTTCATCTGCCTATTTCAGTGATGGTCAACGCAAAAGTTACAGTAGTGGTTGGGAGGACTATGGCCCAAGTTATTCAACAAGCGATGTGGTGGGCTGTGGAATAGATTGGGAAACCGAGAGATATTTTTTCACTCTGAATGGACGAAAGCTTGGTAGGTTGGCTCGGGTTTTTTTTTGGGGGGAGTTGAAGTATCACGAACTGAATTGTCTCTCAGAATCAATCGTTTCCACAGACCTCAGAAGAAGAATTTATCCAGTGGTCGGCTTCAGTGGGAGAGATCTCATTCGCATTCGAGCGAATTTTGGTGGCCCTTTCAAGTACGACCCGGTACTGGGCACATTGTAGCTGTATGTACACCCCTAAAAGCGTCTGTTTTGTTGTGGAGGCTGACTATACAGGTAAACATTGGTATGATGTGGAGGATAATTGGCGATAGGACTGGATTTATTGGCCCCTTCAGGAGCGGATTCAAGCTAAATTTAATTTAGTAAGTGTAATTCACAATAGGAAACAGAAACAGAATTGATTCTTGCTGCGGGATCAAGGGTCTTGCTTAGAGAATACTTCTGTAAAAGTGAACCCTGAAATATGTAATACATTCCTATGTGTGAAATTCGAAGTCAATAGTTGATAGTCAAGGTGAGCGACATGATACATCCTAGTGAGGGAAGTTTGTTTTTTTGTGTTAATCATACTGTATTCACTCTATTTAGAGTATGACAGACCCCTAATCCCCCCCGCCTCCGGGAAGGCCGGCTAGATTGCGAAGCTCCGCTCCTGCTGCCCGTCGTCCCCTCTGATAAGAGCAAGCAAAAAGCAAAAAGATTAATAAGAACAGAAGAACCAAAAAGAGGGACCATTGAACCAAAAGACCCCCGAAGAACCTTACTCCTCCACTCGCTTGGGCGGGAACTTCCCGACGTCAGTAGCTGCCAGGAAGTCCATCACCGCTTGATGGCACTTTTCCATGGGAAACAGCTCAGAGACCGGCACGTGTCGGCAGTGAGGGAGGTTTGCTTGGGTTGAAGCTGTTCTTAGCACAAAAACGCGAATCACATTGTCAAGCGGAACTTCACAGCTAGCGACGAGCGCTTGCGGGACCGATACCTGCTATTTGCGGAGCTCAGCTACAACACAACTCGCATGTCAATTTGCGGTGGCACGTTGTGAATAGCTTTTGTTTGTTTGTTTTTTGCACGTGTCACGGATGGGATCTGTTGCAGGGGTCGATTAGGTTCGGGCCGATCTAACATGAATGTGATGTTGATCGACTGCAAGATAAGGATACGACAGTGCCGCATTGGATCACTACGACGACCCCTCGTCAACTTCAACTTCAATCAGAGCAATGACATCTTCACCACGATCACCGATCATAGCACCCTCTGATTCGGCGCCGCTATCTGAGCATACTAAGATCTCAGCGAGTGTTATTTTGTCGGAAGCACCGGTTCCCCCACCCCCGCGTCTCGTACGTCGAATTGTGGCTCCAGAATCAGCACGAGCCAACCGCCTCTATAAGTACAAACCGTTCAACCCGGACACCCTCCACCCTTTCTCAGATGCCACAATTCGGGGGTTCCGCAAATACACCGCCCGCATGAGCTGCCATTTCATATCGTCTGGACCGGGAATGTGTTCGGGCACCGCATGCCACTGGCAAACACACCGACATCGAGCCATGGACACGCGATGCGAAGTGAAGCAGACGTCAAAGTGCTTGCTAAATCGTTTTACATCGATCCTGTGCGTTCAGTGATCCTACAAATATTGCGTGACCCTCAGGCAAGGATTACGACTGGGTTCTACCTTCGGAGGTTGTTCTGCTCTCTCACTCTGCCGGAGTTTTCCAGACTGAGAAATTTCCCGATATGGCGCTTGTAAAGCAGATGGAAACGCCGGGAGGATCGTCGCTTGATAAACCGGTCGTTTTTATCGAATTCAAAGCACCCGGGCTGCATCTCGTGCATAACGGCTGGAATTCAGCGCTCAATCATTACGATGTTTCGCAGGATTGGGTAAGGATGACAAAGCAGTGGAAGTGCCGGAGGTTGATTCTCATGAACGAGAAGATGGCTTGGTACTTCTATATCACTGTGGTTGACTTCAAAGATCCCGATCGCCTGATATACTGTGTTTCAGCGGAGGTACCTTTCCTCGCGCTCAGCACAGTGTCTGTGTGTTCTTCTCTGGAACACCAGATTCCAGGCACTGCGCACACAACTATCGCCTCTCAGCCATCGTCACTTATAGGCCCTCGAAATACATCAAAAGGCCCAGATCACCAACAGAACCCGGACATACTTGGAACAGCAATAATGATTGTACCTTCGGGTATCTTCAAATATCCTTGGGTGCCTTAAAATATCCACGGGTCTCTGTAATTATCCACAGGTGGCTGCAGTTATCGCCCAGGTCTATCTATACTGCCAGATAAAGAGTTAAAACAAACCGAGCGCTGGGTCGTGATGCGAGTCATCCTACTCGCCGGATTTTCAAGTCTCTAGACACCCTTGTCGTTGATTGGATTACTTCGATAAGATTATATTACATGCATTTCACAATTCCCTTTGCCGAGATTTTACTTACCTGCGGCGTGAAATTACCAGTGCATGAGCGGAGAGCTTATATTTGATTCGGCATTCGGTTTTTGATTTAGTAGTCATTTAAGTTTGATGTGTATTCATTTTAGTTTTGATGTCTAGTCATGGCCATTTTAATGTGTCGCCAAGGGCGCTTATAATGGAGTGTTATTGATTAGATGACTTTGACAAGATTAGATTACATCCTTCTCGCCATCCCCTTTGCTGATATCTTGCTTTCCTGCGGTGTGAAATCACCAGTACATGAACTGAGTGCTCATAACCAATTTTGTTCGGTTTACAATTTAATAGTAATTCAATTTTGATGTGTAGGCATTTAGTTACGATGTATATATAGTCATTGTAAGTTTAATGTGTTGTCATGGGCGCTCATAATAGGGTGTCCGGAGACTTGAAAACCTGGCGAGTACGTATCATACTGCCATGACAAGCTTGATCCAATCATGAGCACATACTCGGTTTTCGACAACTCCACAACAATTGGTCGGCGTCCATCCGGACTATCCATCTCACTATCCACCCAAACCTTATAGCCGCGGTGAAGCGCATTTGGAGGCTGAAATTCAAGGTCCGAGCAGCAATTTCGAGAAAAGTCTGCAGCTCCTCTCTACCTAATACTTTATGCAGCGCAGCGTATTCCACTCCAACCTAACACCATTGTCACAGACTTCGGAGTCAAATCTGGATGTCATCTGAATCCCAATCCCAATCCCAATCGTGGCAATCTGCATCAGCGGCTACTGAGCTCATGATTCAACAGGTAATCAGCGAGGCATTTGGAGGTGAAGTGACATTGCCGAAGCCGGGAGACCAGTTTACAGAACCAGAAAGTACCTTTCGCCGCATACAGGAGTTTGCATTTGCAAACGGTTTCGCTATTACCCAGACCCAGAGAGATGAAAAGTTGTAATGATGTGTCTACTCATGTGTCATCATGGAAAAGCTGACAACAAGAGGAGGATCGCTGCCGATGCTCTTAGGAAAGAAATGGACAAAGAACTTGGTGGAGTTGATGAAGCAGGAAATAGGTTACGAGAGCGTCGGGGCATAATGAATACAATTCCTTCGAGCTATTAGTGCGATAGTATACTCTGTATTAATATGATCCCAGTAATAGACATGAAGAGCAGGATGTACTTTTTATATGCTACCGTGGAGGGCCTATGAAGGGAGAACGAATGAAAGTTTGGACTTAGAAAGTACGCAACCTGATGCAGTGTTCTCAACCGTCCCGTCCGTCCGAAATTACTCAGGACGGGACGGGACGGCCACGGACGGAGAGGACGACCGGGGACGGAGCCTTGCCGTCCCCAGGCGTCATCTGTCGATATCCATGGATGTTTCTCAGGGTACATACAATTTATATAAACTAGTTTCAATTATCCAGACTGCGATGGGGTCATCAGAGTATTTGGTGCGCTGCTTAGAAGGCTAGATTCATCTTCGGAAAATGCTGGGTTATCGAATTCGTTGGGGTCGAATCCAGCAAGCATGAAATGTTGGCACAGGATTTTGCCCGAAAGGCCTACGAGTTTCTAGACGCCCAGCGAAGCTGCTACAATGGACTGGAGAGTGATTGCTAATAGTCTGAGCCACAGTGTAGACTCATACACGATTAGTCACTCGCCACTTGCAGAGCCACTGTTGTTGCATAAATAGATCTGACCGATGACATAGCTGACTGTAAGCCGGCTGATGGTAGGGCATAAGGCACACTGATCTCCTGTACTATATTTCTGGAGTCTTTCTCCTTCTTTCTCTCTTTACACTTAGTATCTTAATCTACACACACGGTTCTCCCCTCATTATTGCAACATCTGTGTTAAAAATAGAGATGACCGTAATCTCGTATTAGTAGATTGGAGGCTCACGATGAGATGAGAGATCAGGAGGAGCTGAATTGCATAAGGCATACAAGCTGAAGAGAGATCATGAGCATAAGCCATGAGAATGGGTGCACGCACATACGTACAAAGGAGTAGCTTCATGTACGTATAAAGGCGTAGATAGAAAGCACCTATGAATGATAACAATTATCTACAATTCTAACAGGTTATGAGCCCGGCTCTGTCGCTATAAACTATTCTCTTTATTTTCTCCATCCATTGTCAGAAAAGCAATTACCTCGAATACAGAGCCACACCCTACTGCAGAGCTGCACCTAATCCAAGAACCTCACTAACCCACCTCAAAAGATGCCCGAGACGAACACCAACACCATCGGATCCTCATCTACTGGATCCTCATCCGCAATGTCTACCGACTCAGAATGCTACCAGATGAAATATGGTCCAGCAATCATGCTCACACGCAACTATGACCAATGGAAAGAAACCTTCGAGATTCCCCTAAACTTCGCCGACACTTGGGATATCGTCAACGGCACCGATGCTCCACCCACTGGCAACTGCCAAAATTCAATCGCAACACGCACCGATTTCCGAAAACACAGCCATACATCAAAGGCATCCAAACCCCAAGACCATATGGGATACTCTCAAGACTCATTCGACACGATGCGCTCACAAATCTGGCGCACTGAAGTTATGATGAAAGTTCCAAAACGACCGACCAATTGCAGGCGAACCCATAGACCGATGCTTCACTCGTCTGCTGGAATACACACCAAATGCCATTCCTGATGAAGTCCTTTAGGACTAAAATATATACCACTCTATCCGACGAATTCAACACTACAATCGAGATCGCTCAAAGCTCCAAGGACTCTCTTCATGATATCTTAGATTCCTTCCGACGAAATGAGTCCAGACGCGCGATCAATGCAGCCGCCACGGGCACCACCGCGGTTGACACAAACTCCGCTACGACTTCCGGAATGGCTCTCCACACCCAGAAAGGAGGCCTTGGCTGCGGTGTTGAACAGGTCCATAGGTTATGTTAGTCACTTCTTCTTTTCTCTCCTTCTTTTCTTTAGTTCTCTAGATACGAATATACAGATCATATACGAGTTTCTCCTCCACCTTACGTTACGGCTTCAACAGGTTATGAGCCCGGCTGCTTCCATCTAGATCGACCTCTACAGCATAGAGTGTGAATAAGAAAAGTAACGGATTTCCTCGAAGCGTACGTGGAGTACGACCCCCTACTCGCCATGACTTCGACAGCTACGAAGCTCAATGAGCGGAACTATAGAGAGTGGGTCATTGGAGCCGAGGCATCACTGCGAGGCCAAGGGCATTGGAAATATGCGACTGGCGAGATGCGAGTACCAAGGCCTCCGATAGTGCCATCGTCGGTAACTCAAAAAACACCGACACGGGCATCGGCATCGGCATCGGAAGACAGTCTAGCCTCGGATACTCCGACTTCGACTCCGACTGCAACTACCTTATCACTGATTGGCAAGGATCCTCGAGATCCGGATTATGACTTCATGCCCGAATCGGATGACCCAGAATACCTCGGCCACTATTATAACTTCCTACGCGATTGGGATAAGTGGCAATTGAACAACGACAAGGCGTTAGGTGGGATCCAGGGCTTGTTAGAGCCGACCATCGAGAAACGATACGTTATGATCAAGGAACCGAAAGCACTCTGGAACAGAATCAAGGATGACTTCGAGTCGGTTATGAAGATCGATGGCCAATATCAACAAGAGAAATTGCAAGAGTGCAAACTTGAATCTTATTCGTCAGTCTTGGAATGGATCTCGGCCCAGGACGCCATAATCAGAGAATTAGAAATGTGCGACATTCCGATCAACGATACCTGGCGGAAGTTTTACATCATGTCCAACCTTCCGAAAACCGACGAATGGAGGACATACAAGACCTCCCTTAAGCTTAGTGGCAAGACAGATACTGCTGCAAGCATAATCACTCACCTACAATCATTCGAGGCCGACCTCCGGCGAGATAAAGGCATCGAGCCTGGTGCAGCACTATTCGTTTCTAAGAAAGGCCGTGGCAAGAAAGATTCGAACTCGAACTTGAACTCGAACTCGAATTCGAAGAGACAGTATGATGTTACATGCTACGGATGCGGCAGAAAAGGACATAAAAAACAAGATTGTCGGAGCAAGGATAAGTGGGCTGCATATGCAGAAAAGAAAAAGAAAGACGACGCGAATTTGGCCTCGGCGACTCCAGCCTCGAATAACGATGCAGAATCATTTCTATTTCTAATAACTCCTCAAGAGAACAGATCCGTGATCACTGTCGATGTGGCTTCGACGAATCGACCTGCAGATTACTGGGTACAGGATACGGGAGCTACGAATCACGTCACTGGTAATCGACACCTATTCGAGTCCTTCCAACCAATGCCAAAGGGGGAGCATCAAGTGAAAACTGCAAGCAACTCCCTTATCGATGCCGTCGGCACTGGCATCATAAGCTTCTGGGCCGAAAGACCGAATGCGAAATCGGTCAAAGTCACCCTCCAGCATGTTCTATATGTGCCAGCCTGCGGTACAAACAACCTCCTAAGCGTGATTCAACTGATGAAGAAAGGAGTCCAATTCAGCTTCACGCTGGAGAAGGGAGCTGTAGCCACTTTCGGTTCAGCACTTGTTTACCATGCCCCATTGGTGAATGATCTCTTTATGCTCCGCACCTTTTCGATTAATACGTCAAAAGCATCAGTGGCAGTTCTAGATGCCCCGAACCCAGCTGCCGAAGTCTCGGAAGTCTACTCCAACATCCGGCAGACGGCCGACGAAAAAGACATATTTGTGTGGCACACTCGGCTTGGGCATTTATCTCTCCCAGCCATCAAACGTTTGCCGAGTATCACCAAGAGCATTCAGTTACACGCCAAGAGCCCGTCGGAATGCGTCTGCGAAGCCTGTATAATGGGAAAAATGTTTCGGAAACCCTTCCAGCCACTTAAGCCCGAAGATAAGATCAAAACTCGGCCCTCGAACTGATCCATTCCGATATCATCGGCCCAATGCAAACTCAGACGATGAGTGGCTACCGATACATTATCATGTTCACGGACGACTATTCGAGGTACACCGAGGTTTATTTCATGAAGGCGAAATTCGAGGCTCCGGCGAAGTTTAAGGAATATGTGGCCAAGGTGGAGAAGCAGCATCCGAAGAAGAAGGTATGCCGAATTAGAGTTGATGGTGGAGGGGAGTATGGAAGCCGAGAGAAATTTCTTGAGTACTTGGCAGAAGAAGGAATAATTAGAGAAGTATCGGCACCCTACTCACAACAATAGAATGGCCTCTCGGAGAGATGCAATCGTTCGTAATGGATCCAGCACGATCAATGCTCAAGCATGCGGGAATGCCGAACAAACTTTGGGCCGAAGCCGTATCCACGGCAGTATACATCAAGAATCGGCTACCCACCAGAGCAACTCCAAATTCGACCCCATTCGAGAGATGGAATCGGAAGAAGCCCGATATCTCACATCTCCGAACCTTCGGCTGCTTAGCATTTGCTTGGGTCCACGGCGATCTACGAAAGAAACTTGATAACCACGCCTACAAATGTGTGCTTCTTGGCTACTCGGCGGAAACGACGACACAATATAGAGTTATGGACATCTCTTCCGGCCGGGTTTTCATGGCCCGAGACGTCAAGTTCGAAGAATCGACCCTCTACTATCAGCTCTTGAAATCGCAGCAACATACGAAAATCATTCTTGAGCCTGCCGAACTTCCCGATAATTATCCTTGGGTTGAACAACAATCACCGCAAAAGGTGACGGTTCAGCAGCAGAAGAGGGATCCTATTGACGATTACGAGGATGGAGATCTGACGCCACCCCGAAAACTCCAGAGCCTTCGGAAACTTCTGGAACTCCCGAACCGACATCCCGAATGGTCCGAGAGCTCCAAAGCAATCTCAATTGGGAGACTCCAGCCTCGTCGTCTCGGACTCGGAAAGGAGCAAGCACAGCAAATATCAGCGTAGCCATGATGATCGAGTCTGGACCGAAGACATATAAGGCCGCGATGGAAGCCGAAGACTCGGATCAGTGGAAAAAGCCATTGGAAAGGAAGTTGCTTCCATGGAAGATCATGAGGTGTTTACGTTTGTGGAGAAAGTTCCGGAAGGTGCTAGTATGATTCAGAGCCGATGAGTTATGGGAAGGAAACTCCTTGCAAGTGGTCAGATTGACAAATGGAAGGTTAGGCTCGTCGGCCGTGGTGATCAACAGAAGCCTGGCGATTACAATGACATCACTTCACCGGTCATCAATTCGGCCTCAATTCGGCTTGCTCTCGGCCTGGCGGCCAAGCACGACCTTGAAATCGCAGTACTCGACATTCCGACGGCATTTCTCGGCTGTCCACTATATGAGACCCTCTATATGCGACTCCCGGATGGAGAGTGGCCGGATCCGCATGGCCGAGCCCGCCCAATTGTGAAGTTAAATAAGACCTTGTACAGCATCAAACAGGCGAATCGGGAGTATTACGAAGAAGTGTTCGACTATATTGTTGACGATCTCGGCCTCAAGGCATCGGTTGCAGCACCTGGCCTATTCCATGGAGGCAAGCTCGGATCGAAAGATGGCGCTCTGATCCCCGTATATGTTGACGACATCATGATCATCGGAAGCTCAGCACTTGTAACCTCGATTGCATCTCGGCTTCATGATCGGTTCAAAGCAGCTGGCCAAGTTCCAGTATCCGACACCTTCCACTACCTTGGCATGACGATAACCCGAGATCGCGAGAAACGCTCAATTACGATCGACCAAATTGGTCACATTAACCGTGTTCTCGACCGATTTGAGATGACCGATTCCCGAAAGCGTTCGACTCCAATGGAAGTCGGCTACAAGCCTCACGCCTTGAGAGAAGAAGACGGTGAGAAGCCGTATCCGGACATCTCAAACTATCAGAAGGCGATCGGCTCTCTTCTTTACGCAGCACTCGGCACTCGGCCTGATATCACGTACGCCACTACTGTTCTGGGCCGATATGCGGCTAAGCCATCGGTACTCCATTGGGAAGCAGTAAAGCATTTACTCCGGTATCTCCGAGGCACCTCCGACTACAAACTGACGATCTATTCCGGCCAGTCCCCGACTCCGGAATCGTCGATCCTGTGCTACGCGGATGCGGACTTGGGGGGAGACATTGACACGAGTAAGTCCACATCGGGCATCGTTGTTTACGCCCTCGGCATCCTCGTCATTTGGAAGTCAAAGAAGCAGACCTTAGTGGCCCAATCGACAATGCAAGCCGAAATGATTGCGACTGCATACGGCAAGGTTCAAGTCGACTGGCTCCAAGACGTCATCTCCGAGATTGGACTCGGCATCGGAATTGCCAAACAGATCCTTAACGACGGCTTAAACTGCGTCACCACTCTCAACTCGGGCAACTTCCAGTCCGAAATATTGCATATACAGGTCTCAGCCGGAGATGAGCCTCGTATGGCCGGAGACGGTGTCTTGTATGGCCGGAGATGACGGAGCGGAGATGGAGACGGAGACGGAGACGGAGCGGAGCGGAGACGGTGATGTCTCGTATGTCCGGAGATGACTGTCGACTCTGATACTGGCTGATGGCATTCAGCCGTACTTGTACTCTCATACATATATGGCCTTATGGCCCTCTTAGATAATACACAATTAAGCTTCTCTAGTATCTCTATTTCAATACGAAAGTCGGCACTTACGGTTGAGATTTCATTCAATTCATGAAGCCGTCGCCAAGAGAGATCTCGAGATTAGGCATATCCCGGGCACTGAGATGCGGGCCGATGCCCTGACAAAAGCACTGGGAGGAGTGAAGCTTGGAGAGTTCGTGGAAGAGATTGGGCTTAGATAAGAATGGATGGAAATCGAGTTTGGATTTTGGAATGGACGTATTTGGTTTGGAATTTCTGGAGGAGCTCTTTCTATTGGTTCTTTTTATGTACTGCCGGTCGTGATCTAGCCAAAGGGGAGTGTTGAACAGGTTCATAGGTTATGTTAGTCACTTCTTCTTTTCTCTCCTTCTTTTCTTTAGTTCTCTAGATACGAATATACAGATCATATACGAGTTTCTCCTCCACCTTACGTTACGGCTTCAACATGCGGGGGAACACAATCCAACGACAACTGCAGCCGAAGCAGAACGTAATGCACGATTTGTAAAATGAACAACCATTTGACGAAAAACTGCCGTAAGCGCAAACGAAATGACATCGACGACAAGGAAGCCACCTACGGAGAGAAAATCGAAATGGCTACCGAGAAGTTGATCGGAAGGTCACCGAAGCTATGTTTTAAATGACATTTGTCAAATAGCGGCTATGAAGACTGATCGGAATGACGATTACCGAGTCAATGGCACCGTTGCCATCTAGCAATGACTGCCGACGTGCCTGCAGAGCACTGCACAAGGGCTCGGGAGAGCGGAAGCGCACTTGCATACATGGTAAATATGACCATAGAGAAGCTTACGTGGTAGGTGTCGACGAATGAGACATAACTACATGCGATGCAATTAGCATATACAATTGATGATAACCGACGGCTACGAACGATGGTGGCAGCAGAAGCTCCCATCGATGCCTAGTTATGAGCGGAAGCTCCTAGCTATGACAAGAGTCGAGACAAAATCCGACCGAACTGCATGGAGAACCACAGATGCCCACGAGGTCCTTATCAACCTTACAATCAGCCATGCGGCATAAACCCCTCGGACATCTAAACCATGTCTCCACGAAGTTTCTAATTCAAGGCTACACACACGACAACTATCTCTGCAATATCTGCATCTTATCCAACCATCAACAAAAAAATCATCCGAATTCCAGTCAAGAAAACATCCACAGTCAAGAAAACATCCAAACCCTTCGAGTTTGTCCACTCAGATCTCTGCCGACTATTCAATCACCCCACGAAGTGAGGTACTCGCTACAATATTGTCTTCATCGATGACTACTCACGATCGACTACTGTCTACTTCCTACCCAATATAAGGCGCAGACTTGCACAGCAGCGTTCCAAGCATTCAATGCAAGGGTAAAAACTCTCGGCTACAAAATAAGACGATTCCGGTGCGACAATGGAGGAGGAGAATACAATAACCTCTTTCGAGGCATCCTGCAACTGAGGCTATTAGCTTCGAACCATTGCCACCCTACAACCACCACAAGAGCGGTGACTCCGAACGAATGATCGTATCTCAAGCCCCGATACAGTTTTGGGGGGAAGCAGTCAACACGGCTAGCAATCTCCATTAGAAAACTCCTAGTGCAGCCCTAAATGGCAAAACTCCCTACGAAGTGCTAAATGGGTATAGCAAACCAGAGAAGGATGAAAACAGCAAACCCATCAATTACAAGGCCTCGCTCATCCACCTATGTCGCTTCGGGTGTTAACTACATCAACAAGATAATACCAAAGGAGCAGACAATAGACTACAAGATAGGAGCAAGATCCAAACCGGCGATTGGCTATGTCCATGATTCGACTATACTCTGGAGCAACAAAGAAATGTGTACACGTTCTGCCAAATGGCACCAAACAAGAAAACAAAGATACTGAACACACATTCGAGCTACCGGAAGAAGAACCGACATAAGTCGAGCACATCGAAGAAGAAAATGAATCCAGTGAACCACGCACTGAAGCCCGCCACGATAGCTAAGCCCATGAAAAAGAAGCGGAAGTGATACCCACCAAAGAAGCGGAAGTGATGCCCGCCAAAGAAGCGGAAGTAATGCCCGCCAAAGAAGCGGAAGTAATGCCCGCCAATGAAGCGGAAGTAATGCGTGCCAAAGACACGGATGTGATGCCCACCAAAGCAGCGGAAGTGATATCAATAAAAGTGTACACCCTGTTGTACCGAACTTTCTCTCTCGACTGAACTTAATCTAAATGACACGTATGCAAGAACTTAAATACAAGCGGCTGCACTGAAAACCTAACCCAAACCACGTGATGACGAACTCAACAAACCGCTCCAACACACCCAGAGCGCCGGTCAGAGAATATGCGCCAGGAAGAAGAATACCTTGAGCGGCAACCATCCGAGCGGCCAAAACCGCGGAATACATCCACGAGAGAAACCCCCAAGAAAGAAGGGTTTACAAAGCCTACTGAGCAGCAAGCATCGTGCCGGATGACGAGAAGCCAAAGAGCTCCAGTTCTTGACGAAAGCACTAAAGTAGCCGCTCAAAATATTCAAGAAGATAATCCTCTGACATACGAGGAAGCCATGGCTGGCTTGAAGAAGCAGTCTTGAAGGAAGGCAATGGAAGAGGAATACAACTCCATCAAGATGAACAAGACCTTCATTTTAGTCCCCACTAAGAAAGCCGATAAGCTAAATCCAAATAGGATGCAAGATACAAATTGGTTTATAGGACCAAATGGTAGAAAGACAACTCTGAACGTTATAAAGCACGCTTAGAGATCAAAGGATACAAGCAAGACAAGGGAATAGTCTTTGAGGAAACGTATGCCCCAGTTGGGAAACTTACAACGCTCGGATCACTACCCAGCCTGGCCACCAAATTCGATTGGAAAATCCATAACTTGGAAGTAGTCAGGGCGTTCCTCAATCCAAAGATCGATAGCGAAGTCCACATGGAACTACCGAAAGGCATCGAATGGCTAGACCCAGCCGTTCACACAAATCCTTGTGTCAGGCTGAATAAGGCACTTTATGGCCTCAAATAAGCCCCAAGGCTATGGCATGAAGATATCAACAGCTTTCTCCTCTCTCTCAATTTCAGACAATCGAATGCTGACCCAAACCTGTATATCCGCCGCAACGTCCTCCTCCTCCTTTATGTCGATGACATCCTCGCTTTCCATACAGAGGACAGCACTGGCGAAGAAGTCAAGAAGGCTTTTAAAAGATAAGTACAAAATGAGCGACCTTGGCCCGCAACCAAGTTCTTAGACCTAGAGATCAACCACCACGAAGACGGCATTTGTATCTGAGCCACCAAGTCTACATCAAGACGATATTAAAACGCTTCGACATGCACGAGGCGAATGGCGCTGCGCTAACCCTAGTCTCTACCAATCGCTCGTCAGATATTTGATGTACGCTGCCCTTGGAACTTGCCCAGATATAGCACATATCATTGCCGCCCTCAGTAGATATAGCCCCGAGCCTGGAGCAAGGCACATGGCCATAGCCAAACGCGCACTTCGATATCTCAAGAATACCGCAAACGCACCACTCCGATGCTCCTCAAGCACAACCAAATTCCCCGACTATACCGACCAATGATTCCACCAGTCCGGACGGACCCAGTCTGGGGTAGGGCTCAGTCCAGTCCAGTCCAACCTTCTGGCTGGACTGGACTGGACCACAGACTGGCAGTCTTGGGCTGGACGGGCTTGGTCTGGACCAGTCCACACATGCTTGCAATTTCGATATTGTTTCTTAGTCAAATACCACCGAAAACATGACTCACCCTCACGTGTTATCACCGGTCATCTCTGAATACCTACTTGTGGCGAAATTATGACTGTTTTGTCTGTATTCGAGATATATTTCTCCCATTAAAAGACCGATACACTCAGAAATATACCCTAACCCTAGACACTGTGTTGGACTGGTTCACACCAGTCCAGTCCAGTCCAGTCCTGGTCCAGCAGAACTGGGGATTGGTCCGATCCCGGTCCAAAAATTACTCGGACTGGACTGGACTGGACTTGGACGGACCCGGTCCGGACTGGTCCATTGCTGGACTGGTGGAATCATTTATACCGACTCCGATCGGGGTCAATACAGCCAAGACCGAAAATTGCAAGGAGGATACGTATTCATCACCAACAGCCTGATCTTCTGGAAAATCAAGAAAGTAAGAGATTGTGCCACTGTCTACCACGGAGGTCAAATGTGGCATGCTCTGAAGCCACCTGCGAAACCCAATGGCTCATCCAGCTACAAAAAGACATCACCAAATCACAGCCTGAAAGTTCCACAATGATATATTCCAACAGCACATGCGCCCTGAAGAATATCGCCAACAAGATATTGAAAGTACGAACGAAGCACATCAATATACGATACAAGAACTCCTGTGACGTCCAAGAACGAGGGATCCTAGACTTCGGAAGACTACCTCGCCGACATCATGACAAAGCCACTGCCGGCTACCACTTACCATATACTCTTCCTCGGCATGAACCTGCGAAGGAAAGGTCCACACCAGCACACGCAAGATTACGCACATTAGATATGATCTTGCTGCATGAAGTACAGCGAGAGGTGGAAGTGTTAAAAATAGAGATGACCGTAATCTCGTATTAGTAGATTGGAGGATCACGATGAGATGAGAGATCAGGAGGAGGTGAATTGCATTAGGCATACAAGCTGAAGATAGATCATAAGCATAAGCCATCAGAATGGGTGCACGCACATACGCACAAAGGAGTCGCTTCATGTACATATATAAAGGCGTAGATAGAAAGCGCCTATGAATGATATCAATTATCTACAATTCTAACATTTCATACAGTTTTCTGTCCGAGTGATATTCTATGTTATGGCCCTGAATGCGAGAAATGTCCAATTTGTTGTAAATCTGGGACTATAAATGTGGAGTTGGTTAGCGAATAACCGAAGTTGCGGTAAATTTGAACATACTGCGCTGCGTTGGATGTTTCACGCGGTCGCAGGCACAGTATTGGTGGAGGCCTAACGAGCTCAAAAGCTGAAGTAGGTGTTGCTAACCATCGCTGAGATGGTTTCGTCCGCTTCGGCTCTTTGGTAGCGCAGTTGTTATCCGCTCGACAAACTCCCGGGAACGAGAGCTCGGAATTTGTCGTATAGACATCAAATGTGATGATACTTATTGTAGGTAGCACTCTGAACGAGTTTGGGGAAGTTTTCGAGGAGGCTGTGATAATTGGGAATACTCACGGAACCTGGCGTAAGCGAGTGTGCCTCGCTCGGATGTTCCCGATCGAAGACAATGTCATATTTCACCGCCGTGACTCCTTCCAAGAGCGATGTGGTGTCGAAATGACGCAACAGTCATAGACAATCCTTCTGCGGCTGCCTGACCAATCCCAGTCAGCACACCCGCTTCGGCTCAGCCCTGCGAAGTGTCACGCGATATTGGCAGATCCGCGTTGTTTGCTAGCCCAATCGCTTAATGCGCCGGCATCGCTGGGATTTCAAGGCAACGCTTGAAGAACCGATCGAGTCACCCACTGCGTATTTGGCACGCAATCGATGACTGCAAAGCTTTGTCATATATAAACTCTACATCTAAATTATTTTTCAGCCCATGCAACCCTACAATCACCTCGCATAGCCAAGCACTACAGGCGATGTTATTCCTGACACTTGTCGTCTTCCTCTCCACGTCCCCATCACCACAACATGTCGCACCGTCGCACCCTTGATCCATACTCGCCCAACACACCGACGGCTGATAGCGATCGCTTGTTCCTCTCTCCGACATCACCGAACTACTCCCCCATCCCGCCGCCGTCCTTCGACACCGCCCGCACCTCCAGCATCACCTCCCGCACCCGCCTCAAAGTAGCCTGCAAAATACATCGATGGACTCCCACCTTCCACTGGTTCGTCCCCACGGCGATGGTCGTCGTCTTCCTCGCCGGCTGTCTCGGCGCCGTCAGCCACCACCTCTTCTACAGATACCTCAATGGGCGATCGGCCGAGAATCAGTTGATGGTATCACGCATCGGAGTGGCCATCGCATTCTTTACCAAAGCCTCCCTCGTGGGCTCCGTGGTCCTCGCCTACCGCCAACGCGTCTGGCGTACGATGCGAAGAAAACCCATTTCCCTGAGCGGACTCGACGCGCTGTTCCAGGTTGTTGAGTCCCCCGTCTGGTTCTTCATGGGGAAGGAAATGTTTGTCAAAGCCCGGGTCGCATCGCTCATGGCTGCGGCGACATGGATCATACCCATCGCCTCTGTGCTAGCGCCCGGAGCACTGACAGCGCAGATGACACAGGTGGAGTTCGGGCCGCGCGGGGAGTGTATAGTTTCGAGTCTGGATTTTTCGAAGGAGGTGGAGAATGATTGGAGGCCCAGGGAAAAGAACAAGGGGTATCATCTTGGGTTTTGGAACACGACACCCCCGCCCCCGGAGACGGCGGTGGTGGATTGGTATGATCAGCCGAGCTTTCAGACCGTACGGCTCACGCAACTTGCGTATCTGGGAAAGAAAATTTTGGCGGAGGAGCAGAACCCTTGTGGCAGGTGGAATTGTAGTTACTCTACCTCGTGAGCCCCCCCCCCAAAAGCGCAGCGAACCAACGGAACACTTAGCAAGAAGAGAGCGGACGCTGACTGCGCAGGTTCCACGCCCCATGGTACAACTGCACGTCCGTTCCGTTCTCGTCCACGCCCTTCATACTGTCCACTTTCGTCCCCCACTCTCCCTCCCTTGCCGCCGGCGGTATTAACTACATCTACCGCGCCATCCTCCCGCCAAACAGCACCGTATACGCCCGCCCCTACTCGCCCGACTACAAATCTAGCACCTACACCTCGCAAGGCACATTCTTCCCCCCACCACCACTTTACCTCGCCGTTGTCGAAAACACTACCAAGCCCATCCCAGGGGTGGGGAAGAATAGCCGGTGGAACCACACCCTACTCCCGCAAGCATACGAGTGCCGGCACCAAAAGGCGTTATACAACGTCACCAGCGTGTGGGCATCCAACCGCCTTGTCTCTCGCAAGGCGAAAGTGTCAGACGGGATCGACCAGTTACCAAACGGCCATCTGAGTCCGTGGGATAAGAAGCGGTACCGGGAGTTTGTGGCGTATTATTCGATAGGCGTGATAATGCGGGAGTTGTTGATGAGGGATATGGTGCTTGACAACCAGACCATGTTGCCGGTTACGCACACGCAGCTGACAAAGACACGGTTGTTTATGAGGATCACGCAGAAGCCAGTGGCAAACTTCACCGCAAGTTTCCAGCGGTTTTACGAGGAAATGGTCATGTCGTTTATCTCTGAGCCGGACTTCATGATCGCAAAAACTGAGACGGTGAGGTGCAAGAAGAGGAGGTTGGAGAATCGGTTTTGCTATAACCCGGCGAGTCTGTGGGTCGGTAAGTATGTCCTGGGGGGGTGGGTTCTAGCCAATGATTCCACCAGTCCGGACGGACCCGGTCTGGGGTAGGGCTCGGTCCAGTCTAGACCGGGATCAGTCCAGTCTCAACCGGTCTGGACTGGACCATGACATGACTTTTTGCAGGACTAGTCCAGTCTGGGGTAGGGCTCAGTCCGGGATCGGTCCAGTCCGGACTGGTCCACCGCCGGACTACTGGAATCATTGGTTCTAGCACCGCCTAGCTAACTCCCGAGATAGGCTACGCTGTTGTCCTAACCCTCGCCTTCCTTTGCCTCCTCCTCGGCACACACTCGTTAGTTAGCAACGGCTATTGCAGCGACACAACGTTCTCGAAGGTCCTCGTCACCACTCGCAACCCTACTTTAGACAAACTAATCCTTTCCTATCATGGCGCCTCGCTCGGCAGTGATCCCATGCCTGCGAAGTTACAGAAACTACAATTGCGGTATGGGGTGATTGAGTATGAGGGTAAAGAGGGGGAGAGGAGAGACATGCTGCTTTCGGTGTCGAGGGGAGGTGAAGACGCTCACACGGAGGGATGTCCAAGGACAGGTGGAAGGGGAGGAGGGGTTGGGGATAGAGATGGGGGAGACAGAGGGAGGTGGGGGGAGACAGAGGGAAGTGGGAGGGAAGCGGGTTAGGCGCGGGGTTGGACGAGTACGTGCCTGCCGGGGATGTAATATAATTTCATGTCTCGTACATATAGGGTTATATGCTGTTTCTCGATTTTTTGAGGCAGGTTGGTACGTTTTCGGTAGAAGTACACATATTTTATAGCATAGCAAATGATGAATGATAGAGATTAGTACCATGTAATCCCAACACATTAGTGTTTCGTGTTCGCGATGGGTGAAGTAGTATGAGCTCCTCCAACCTGTGTATCTGCCGGATCAATTGTAGAGTACAATGCACGGTAGTTGCGGGTTACAATCAGCCCGGTAGAGTTTGCAATATAACACCCCGGGAAGAGACGAAATGTGGGGTATACCTTGTGAGGGAGTGACAAGATGCGATTGATAAGATATTGGTGTCCACCGATCCATGTTCCCATCCAGCGTCCGACAACTAAAACACGGCGAAACAGTGTTCAAAACGGGCCGGGCCGGGCCGGGCCTGACATCTTGAAGCCCGGCCCGAAGGCTTTATATAAAGCCCGGCCGGCCGCCCTTAGCGCGGGCTTTTCGGGCTTAAGCCTGGCCGGCCTGTAGGCCTAGCGGGCCGAGTGCTCATTTGTGATTGACATCCACGGGTGGCATCTACAGATTGAAAAAGTCATAGAGCCATGGTATCATTACTGGCTATGCTATAAATTGGAAGGACCAAATACACACTAAAGAAGAATACTTTGACCTGATGGATTGTCCGGTAAAGCTCTGGTTCTTAAGAAATACGCTGTGGGGTAGTGGGGTCCATAAAATGCCCAGAAGAAAACAAAGCAAGTACACCTCTCGATCCTGACCTCCTAGCCTTATGTCAAACCACATCAGGCTGTTGTTTCAATGCCCAAACCATCTCCTCCAACTTCTTGACCTCACTTGACTCCATAATGCCTGCTTTCTCCCAAGATTTCATACATTCAACGCACAAATTATGTCATCTCCCAAGCGATTAAAAAGCCCATACGGCCCGCGGGCTTTTAATTTAAAAGCCCGAGGGCCGGCCCTGCCCGTTTAGAACACCGCGGCGACATTAGAGTTTTTGTTTGTTTGTAATCATATTGCATTCGGCTGTGTAGCGGCCATGGCATATCCTGTACATATTTCCTCACTGCATCTTCCATAACATAAAGAAACAAAAGTTAGGTCGTGAGTCCTCTTCTCCCAAAAACAAACGAAAAATTGCCACTAATAATGTCAACTTTTACACCTCACCATCACTTGACTCCTCGGAATCTGAGTTCTCTGCCTCCTGTACCACTCTGCTAATTCTACTGACATCTATATTGAAAAGAAAACCCAACTATGCCCAGTGATATCAACCGTCCCGTCGGACGGCCGGGGACGGTGGGCCGTCCGAGATTTCCCCAGGACGGACGGGACGGCGCCAAGGCTGTCCGTCCCGTCCTTACTCCACAATGACGGCATGACGGCCGGGGACTTGCCGGAGATGGTGGCTTTGCCGTCCCCGGCAGTCATCCACCGTCCCCGGCCGACATCGGGTGGTAAGGGTATGAAGTTAGATGACATCGAAAATAGCCCTGAAAGCGCACGGTAAGAGATATAAATGGGCCCATGCCAAGGGTGCTGCGACACTTGTATCTAAATACTGTGCTATAGTTTGTTTGTTTGTAATCATATTGCATTCGGCCGCTTGCGGCCATGACATATCCTAATCCTAGATACTTCCACAACCCAGAGGACGGCAATAGAGCGGCCATACACCTCGGCTTCGAATAGAGCTAGGCGGATCTCCGAGGGAAGATCAGCAGCCAAGGCGCGGTGGAGGCCGACAAATGCAGTCAGTGTTCTAAACGGGCCGGGCCGGCCCTCGGGCTTTCAGGCGGGCTTTGGGGCGGCCGGGCCGGGCCGGTAATCTCAAAGCCCACGAAGGCCGGGCTTTTAAATTAAAAGCCCTCGGGCTTTGCCAAAGCCCGCGGGCCGTATGGGCTTTTTAATCGCTTGGGAGATGACATAATTTGTGCGTTGAATGTATGAAATCTTGGGAGAAAGCGGGCATTATGGAGTCAAGTGAGGTCAGGAAGTTGGAGGTGACGGTTTGGGCATTGAAACAACAGCCTGATGTGGTTTGACATAAGGCTAGGAGGTCAGGACCAAGAGGTGTACTTGCTTTGTTTTCTTCTGGGCATTTTATGGACCCCACTACCCCACAGCTTATTTCTTAAAAACCAGAGCTTTACCGGACAATCTATCAGGTCAAAGTATTCTTCTTTAGTGTGTATTTGGTCCCTCCAATTTACAGCATAGCCAGTAATGATATCATGGCTCTATGACTTTTTCAATCTGTAGATGCCACCCGTGGACGTGAATCACAAATGAGCACTCGGCCCGTTAGGCCTACAGGCCGGCCAGGCTTAAGCCCGAAAAGCTCGCGCTAAGGGCGGCCGGCCGGGCTTTATATAAAGCCTTCAGGCCGGGCTTCAAGATGTCAGGACCGACCCGGCCCGGCCCGTTTTGAACACTGAATGCAGTAAGCACTTCGGCTACAGACTGAAGGGCAAGGCAGGCAGTAAGAGACCCATCCCAATGGCAAGTGCAAAGTCATTGGCAACTCGATTCTACCGACTAAAATGCGGACATGCACCTACTGGAGCTTACCTAAAACGGTTCAGACACCGCGAGAGCGACAAGTGTTGGTGGTGCGGAGGGACAGCGGCCCAGACGCGGGAGCATCTCTTCGATCACTGTGGCCGTTGGAAACACCAGCAGCAGGAGCTCTGGAAGAAGGTGGGAAAGGCAACGGGCTGGAAAGCGGGCAGGTGTCGGCAGGTACAGATATCTGAGCTGTTTTCCATGGAGATATGTGACAAGGTGGTGATGGACTTGCTGGCGGCCACAGACATTGGGAAGTTCCCGCCTACGTGAGGCATGGAGCATGGAGGTCGGTGGTGTCTATCGTTTGCTTTTCTTTTGCCATGGAATTTTTGATAGAGGTGGTCAGTCATTTACTTTACTTTTCTTTTGTCAACGGGGATGAAGGGTAGTAGGAGGGAGCTCCGCCATCTAACCGGCTCGCCCGGAGGCGGAGGTGTTACGGGTCCTGTCATACTCTAGCTAGAGTAAATACAGTATGAATAAAAAACAACAACAACAACAACAACCCAGAGGACTGCTTCCAAGTCGTATCTCCTAATCTCCTTCCCCCCATCCGCCAGAACTAACTTACAAACTTTCCACCCTCCTCTACCCCTCACCTCATCCCCTCCATATTCTTCGCTACTACTTCCACCCTCCTCGGCCTCTCCATCCACATCCCCATTCCATATCCCCGTAACTTTTCCCACGTCTGTGCCAAACAGGAAACCAAGCATTGGCTTGACCGCTTTGTCTGTGTCAAATACCCGAGACATTGGCACCTTCGTTCTTCCCTCCTTCCATTTGCACTTCTGCTTCAGCTTCTCCCAAAGAACGTCTTGCTGTCTCCTCCACTGTTTGAACCACTTGAACAAGTGATCTCTTGTCTGCCTCTTGTGTTGGCACCACCAGCACTCTTGCCTCTCTTTCTTCTTGATCCGTTCCAGATGAACCGCTGTGCGTGCATGACCCACCTTTAGCTGTAAGTATCTTGACGCGATCGTTTTCTTTGCTTGGCTCACTTCATCCACCATTCTTCTATCGTTCATATTCATTCTGTAGACGCCTTTCTCGTTGAGCTTTGCTTTCCACCACAGTTCTGTTTCTGACCATTTCGCTTCCGTGATCTTCCTTTGAATCTTTGCAAGTGACATCCCCTTGTACTTTTCAGCAATTGCCTTAACCCCTTCTTCCTCGCCCAGGGCTCCAGCTTTCGCTTTTTCGTCTGCCTTCTCATTTCCTTTCACCCCTTCCTGGGACAGCACCCATCCATACATCCTTTGCGAAGTGTTTGTTGTTGTGTTCGCCATTTTCAATGGCGACGCTCTGTCCTGGGCCCGGCCTTGTATGCTGGACTTTTTTTATCACTGTAGTTGAGTCGGAAAAGATCATAACCTTCATGACCTCCTTGTAGTTTGACCTGACCGCCACCATTCTTACGGCTTCCGAGATGGTATAGCATTCTGCATCAAACACTTCTTTCTCTTTCCCCAGGTGGTATCTTTCGCTCTCCCATTCTTCATGTTCTTGGTCCCTCCATACCACCATGCTTCCCACTCTTCCATCATCGAGCCTTGACCCATCTGTCCAATAGACTAGCCCATCGCTAGTAATGTTCGCTTGCTTCAAGGCCTGTGTCTTTTCGGATATGATCACCTTTGCTTCCGCTTTTGCCTCGTACTCTGGTAGGGTATTCTGTTCCACTTTTCCCCTTGTATTGAGGCATCCTCTCATCTCTTTACCAGATCACTCCCTCCTTTCATGATGTGACCTCCCCTATGACCATCTGGCATCTCGATTGATCGTTTTGCGAATCGTCTTTGTCTATTGTTAAGGATCGATATCACTGGTCTGAATCATGCCTCTTTGACGAGACGGACTATCGGTGCTGTTCGGAACATTCCCGTTGTGCGTCTCGGTGATTTGTTAATCAGTTTTTGCAGGTCCTGTTCCCTTCCTGTCTGATTGTTCCACCACAGTTCTGACCCATATAGAGCAACTGACTGAACTGCGGCCGTTTGAACCTTGCTGACGTTTGCAGGGTTTAACCCGTACTCTCCGGTTATGCTCTTGACCCTGCCCTGGGCACTTCTTGCATTTGTCATCACAAGTTCGTGGTGGTATTGGAATCTGAGCTTTTGATTAAGCTGTACTTGGGCAGCGTCACCAATAACATTCACTTCTAAACGTACGAAAGGTTCCGCTTACCCACATTGGTAGCAACACTCGACTTCTGACAGCGTCATGAGCATCAGAAGCGATTGAACACAACGCACGATGGTTGATTCATCCGGTTTACCCTTGAACCAGTGGAATGCCGGTGGTTCGGAGGCCTTGCATGTGTCCTCCCACTGCGTGACCATATCTGCTACACACGATGCACACGACGGGCAGGATGTCAGTTTTAAGGACCGAATCGACCAGGCCGAGTCAATTAGGTTTAGCAGCCAGTTCGCTACCTTGGCCACCGCTGGCTTCGAACTTGCAGAACTCCGCACGGCAGAGTACGTTATGGAATGAAAGAACATCATCGACGACTGCCCAGGGCACTTGTCTGACCAAGAAATCAACTGGATCAAGGTTACGGAGGATGTTCATCTACAGATCATCGATGCTGGCCTCTTGGAGAGTCTCGAACAAGCCGAAAAATTCCCCAAGGTTTGCGAACTCCACGAAAGCTTAGCTGCTAAAGTCAAAGAGTTGGAGGCTGCTGAGCCTGTCCAAGGCCCGAACCAGGAGTTGGCGGCAGTTCAC